>JAROOI010000192.1:0-82500 GCA_030578255.1 Tiaroga cobitis
GCAAATAAAACAGACAGATATAGAGAGATCTTCATCTTTATTTCACCAGATCACAAAATACTAAGGTGAAAATGTTTGTACAAATATAATGCAGCATTTAGTTTCCAATAGTCTGTTTTAAAACCCAGTCACACTAGTTCTGTCAGTCAGTGCCGTGATCCTCAACTACAAGTTGATTGGTGAATTCCTCCTCCTCGTCGCTCTCCTCCACTTCTCCCTCTCCGGCCTCCGCTAACTCTGCCTGCCTCGCTTGCGCTAACAGCTCCGCCCAGATGCGCAGGGCTCTCTTGCGTGCGCAATCTGCACCATACCGAACTGGCTTAAACAGACGATCTGACGGGTTTTAGAAGATTAAATACAACCCAAAACTAAAAAACAGACCAGGCCTCTATTTGAGACCGGCCTTTATTTATCCAAACCTGTCGCCACACCAGGCGTGTAAAAGAGACAGGCGTCTATTTGGGACTCGGCTATTATTTGAAGTTTTACGGTATGCATGGTAATTCTGAATAATGTCTCTAGGGGCACCTCATATTTTCGGTTGCAAATTGATGTTCACAGTCCCGCAGTGCTTTTGGCTGGATTTGTGCGCAAACAACGTGCCAAAAGTGTAAGCGAGGAAAAATGAAAGTCAGAAGAATACAGATCCTATTTATTTTGCATAAACATGAAGCTGCAGCTTCAAAATACATGAATTACACTTACGAATACGATTAAAATGCTGCAAATGTTTTTTTCTTACAGTTGATAGGCGATTTACAGTCTTATGGCGCTTTTCCATTACCAGTACCAGCTCGACTCGACTCGACTCGCCTTGGCTTGCCTCGACTCGGCTCGCTTTTCGCTCCGTTTTCCATTGCAGAAAGTACCGCCACAAATAGTACCCCGGTCGTCAAAGCGACGCCTTTCGTTCCTCGTTGCCCCATCAAGCTCTCGCTGGATCCTCTCTTCGGCAACCAAACAAAGGAAAGTCTGCACCTCCTCGTTTGACCACGGCGTATTCTTCCGAGTTGCCATAATAATAGTAGTAAGTTTAGTAACTATCTCTGGCCAAACTATTTAAAAATGGCGGGGTTATTCTGGATACTCCATCTGGCGCGTGCAATGATGACGCAGATTCTCTGTGACAAATCAGCAGTCGGCATTGTTTTCACGTCACATTTTAGTATCGCCTTAGCTCGCCTTAGCTCGCCTTAGCTCGCTTATGGCGCTTTTCCACTACACAGTACCAGCTCGACTCAACTCGACTCGGCTCGGCTTGGCTCGCCTTTGTTTGGTTTTCCACTGTGTAAAAGTTGTACCTGTACTTGCTTTCGGGTACTTTTTTTTGTATCACCTCCGGCGAGGTTCTGAGCGAGCTAAGGCGAGCTAAGGTGATACTAAAATGTCACGTGAAAACAATGCTGACTGCTGATTGGTCAGAGTGAATCGTCACCATTCACTGCGTCATCATTGCACGCGCCAGATGGAGTATCCAGAATAACCCCGCCATTTTTAAATAGTTTGGCCAGAGATAGTTACTAAACTTACTACTATTATTATGGCAACTCGGAAGAATACCCCGTGGTCAAACGAGGAGGTGCAGACTTTCCTTTGTTTGGTTGCCGAAGAGAGGATCCAGCGAGAGCTTGATGGGGCAACGAGGAACGAAAGGCGTCGCTTTGACGACCGGGTACTATTTGTGGCGGTACTTTCTGCAATGGAAAACGGAGCGAAAAGCGAGCCGAGTCGAGCCGAGCTGAGGCGAGCCGAGTCGAGTCGAGCTGGTACTGGTAATGGAAAAGCGCCATTAGAACCTCGCCGGAGGTGGTACGAAAAAAAGTACCCGAAAGCAGGTACAGGTACAACTTTTACACAGTGGAAAAGCAAACAAAGGCGAGTCGAGTCGAGTCGAGCCGAGCCGAGGCGAGCTGGTACTGTGTAGTGGAAAAGCGCCATTACAAATCTTCTCTTGCGCATGCAAATTTAATTTACGCTTGCAATCTTAAGTACAATTTCACAAATCTTACCCTGCGCATGCGATTCTTTATGGCTTCATAATACCTTCATACACAAGCACCTATTAAATATATTTCCATAATAGTATTATTGTATAAATATATATTTGTATACTTCGAATGTGTTTGAATATTTCACCAGTATCAGCACTGGGACTTGTCACTGTATTACTCCACTTGTCTGTGTTTGTGCAACTTGCATCTGTAAGCCAGTAGGGGGCGACACGTGACTGTCTTTATGAGTGAGCAATTGAACCATTAATTGAACTGATTAGTCCAAAAACATTGATTAATTCAGGAAAGAAACAAGTTGCTGAAACTGATCTTTGATGCTCATACATATTGCTCATATGCCTCTGGACACAGAAGGATTGCATTGGCATTTGACTGAAATGTAACATCTATGCAAAATAATCATTGAATCATTTCTCATTCCTGTTTGGAATAAGTGATTGTGTTTGTCAACAATAAGCATAACATTTCGATTTTGTAGTGTGGATCATTAATTGAAACATTTAACCTGATTCTCATGTTTAAGAATCTGTTTTCTGCTTGACAAATAATGTATGCTACTGCCCACTGACATGCTTTTAAAGCTATTGATATCCAATTGTGTTGTCCTTCAAACACCTTAAATTGCACATGTGTAGATCAGGAAAATCTAAATTTCCCCTGAACCCCCCTAGCAACATCAGTTTTGGGACCTCAGTCTTTATAAAACCCTGCGTACGGCTCTGCCTTCATGTGACCATTGTCTTCTGTCTGGCTGTGTTCCCTGTAACTGCTGTTGGTGACGTTCATGTTTCTCGGTCAAGTCTTTGTTTTTGTAGTTTTGTTCACGTTTATTTGAATAAAGCTGCACTTGCGTTCAGTAGTGATGGGAGAAACAAAGCTTTTCAAAGCTTCAAATCAGTTAAACCAATTTCTTCTCAAAACGATTCACTGTTTTGAAGCGTTAGTCTAAGCGTGCAAGCGTGTAGTTTCGAAACTGCATAAAAACACCTTCTACAAACCCATTACAAATGTTTTATTGAAAGTAAAATCTATCAAATGCAATTAACTAATAATCTAATATGATTAAATATCAAGTGTCTGTATAATATGTGCTCTTTTATCAATTTCCAGTGCTTGTTTTGTTTATTTTAAGGATGGCTCAGCTAAACAGGCCAATAAGAGACTATTAACTACTATTATTCATTTTAATTACTCTAATGTCTGATTAAAACATCTACAAATGTATAAAACTGATCAGAGATCAGACAAAAAACATTGTTCTGCCTCTACAGAAACTGACATAATTATTGACCCATGATCCAACTGTCTGTCTTAACCAAATATTTAAAGCTTGATATCACGTTTTAATTGTGTGTTTTTAATTTGCTGTTTAATTTTATTACTTTAAATTGTTGTTGCTCTGTGTGACGCTGAGGAAAAAACTGCTCTGACTAAAACAAGTGAGGAAATATTATCATCCGCTAACATTGCAACTAAAAGTAAAGTAATATTATAAATAAATGAGCAATACTCACGTCAGTGTGTTGAGTTGACAGTGTTTATCCTGCAGTAGAGCAGCGATCTGATTCACTCGTGTGTCTCCTAGTTTATGATCACTCAGATTCAGCTTTCTCTGGAGAAACGGGTTTTCATCCACAACTCTATTCACATACTGACAGGCTTCCTCTGCAGCAGGACTCAAAAACCTGCAGAACAGTCAATTCAGTTCTCAAATAAATGGCTGTTGCATTACAAAAAAGATTGATACGATACATTTTTTTTTTTTAACATTTACATACACAACTAAATATACATTTTAAAGAAATTAGAGCGACACTCAGTCCTAAAGCAAACTCATAAGAATAGAAACGTCTCACGAGCAGAGGGGCAAAAGCTCACTAGATCATGGTTTTCAGTGTGAACACAGAGTGTGAAATTAAGATCTTTCTGGCTTTTAAGCAGGAGAAGTGAGAAACGTCAGCACAGAGAAAACTGGCTTGTAAAACTGCATGTTTGTGAACATCTGGAGACTCATAGACCTGCTACAGAGAGATGCAGTGAATCTGGGCTTGATGGAAAACAACTGTGTTCAGAAAACTATTTCACTAAAAGGTTATCTAGAATTTTGATGAGAAGTGTGCACAAAAATAAAATTGTGCATTTCAATGATCAAGGTATACTCCAGAATAGCAGCACATACAGTAGGTACTCAACCAGAATGCCTATTACCGCCGCGTAATAAACCAGTGGCATTTCAAAGTCGTTCACGAAAAATGATCACCAGGTGGAGCAAAGGGACATTAAGCAAAACAGCAGCAATTGCCACATTTTGAAACTTAGTGGGGCTAATGTCAATTAACAGTAAGGATGAAATACTACAACTATGGTAATTTCCAAATAAGCCTACAACAAACATGACAAATCAAAACAAGAGCTTTTGGCATTTGCTGTACAATAATGAAACAAACAAAGATTTGGTGGAGTTGAAACTGCATGTTAAAGTAATAATTGTATTGTTAATTAAAGAAAGACAATTTGGTTCATGTTATTTAATCAAACGATCATACAATTTATAGTTTACATAGTATACATGTAGTATACATATAGACTTTTAATTGTACGAACATTGAACTATTATAAAACTATTATATAACAAACGAAACAGAACAGAACAAACTTTTAGAACAAAAAAAAATAATACAACTTTTTTTAAATAGCCTATAGGCTACAACAGATTTGGTAAAATTGAACGAAAGCTAAACGTAATTATGTAAAAGTACATTTTAAACAGATTATAAACTTTGGAGCAGAACATTTTATGAATCAAAAGTTCAAATAGGCTTATCTCGCAGTCAGTGAAAATAAATGAGGTGCAATGACGCTAACAGGGGCGAGTGGGACCAAAAAATCTACCGCAATCTCGTAGACAACCGGCCCTCGTGGGGGGTTGATTTGTTTAAATATAATATTTTAATATCTAATTTGCTGTGTTTAAGCTGGGTTTAATAATTTGCTGGGTTTAATTTTGTTCCTTTGTATTCTGTAGCAAATTCTGAAAAGGCATTTGTAAGCTATAATTCATGCGGTGTACTGTATCTTAACTCGAGAAGCCAGAATCCTTTTACATTTAATAGAAAACATAATGAACCACTTATATTACGTAAAAATGTATAAAAATGATGGTACATTTGCAATGCTAATAATTTGCATCATTACAGTCTGTAAATATCTCTTAACAACACAATGCAATCACTAGTAAGACTTCCGGTTAATAAAGTATCTGTGAGGAATCTATTCTATATTAACAATGCATTAAATCACATTACACATTAATAAACCACAATAAATAAAACAAATTAAGTGATGTCTCATGTCTCAAGTCAAGTGAATTACGGGTCATTGGACAGGTGTCCAATCACAACTGACTTCCGGAAAAGGGGAAGTAACCAATGACATTTGAGGTTATCAAAACATTAAGTCCCGCCCCTCGACTGCCAAAAATAAAACTGTTCAGCGAGTAAAAGCAGCAGGCGAGAGCAGATCAAGCGCGAGCGCGTGGGCAATGATCATGCGCGCGCGATGGCTTGTATTGCGTGCAGAGGAGATGTCATGCGGGCGCGCGGTTTTTGAATGAGCTCGCGAGTTCCCGTTTCCTCACGTTTAGATCTGTTATCCTCTCGCAGAAGTCATTTACCGTGCGCACCAGCATCAGTTGTGCGCTTGGTTATTATTGCCATTGATTTGCCACCATAAAAGCTGGCCTAAACCGAAATACCGTTTTAATTCTTTAGTCATTGAAATAATTTTGTTAAACTTTTATGACAGAAATATTACTTCATGTAGCCTAAATGATTTAATTCCTTCATTATCAACACTTTAATATCAACTCTTTGTCTCAGACGCTCCTCAGAGAGCCTGTGGGGGGTTGGAGGGAGAGTTCAGTGCTTATGGTCGGGGTGCAGGACAAGCTGTTAATCGCTTCTCTTTCATATGGAGAGTGTCGGATAGCCAGCCTGATGATACACTTTCATATTAAAGAGCAGGCAAAGTTCCTTTCAGGATAAATCTGTCGATGTGTACAAATGTAGACCCTATATCTTATTAAATTAGCTGTATTTAAAGGTTTTCTTTTTTTTTAAGTGTTCAATCCAGTTGTTTCAACTGGTTTGTAGAGTTGTAGAATGTTTGAGCAGTGTGTATGATTGTCAACAATATGGCATTAACTGTTGAACTGTTGACGAAACGCGTTCATGCCAACTAAACGAATGTGAGTGAGCAGCAGACAGAGCTCTTTTATTCGCGATCAACCTCGTTTTATTGTAGGGTGAATTCAACAAGGCATACTGTTTATTTAAGCAACAAAGGCTAAATAATTTGTTCGTTTTTTTTTTTTTTTTTGTCATTGGTGACAAGCAGCGACATACAGTTTTATTAGCTGTATGATGTGTCCTGAAACATTTAATATCGAGACCCGAGTGCGGGAGACAAAAGAAACTAGGTTGCTTTCTACTATTTTCATTTTGTACTGATTTAATTGTAGCCTACACAGCAAAGCTGAAATTTCTTTGGCAATACAAATTTAAAATGTCGGAAGAATTAGATTCTATATTTCACATTTTTCTTCGCAAAGGGAAAAAACACTCGATCCAACCCTGTTTTAAATAAATAAACAAACTGTCCTGACTCTTAAAATCTTGAAATGTATAATAGGGTTATAATTTCATTGTTTTTTATACTGAAAGCAATACTATTTAGTTAGTGTATAATTTTTGTAGCCAAGTCAACAAAATGTTAAGAGCTATTCAATGTAGGCCTATGGATCTGTTTTGAAAAATGTATTTCGTTGCTATGGGTATCACTGTCAGCCATCTCAATTTCGTGAATGATTCAAGTCAAGTCAAGTCATCTTCATTTATATAGCGCTTTTAACAATGGATCGTTTCAAAGCAGCTTTACAGAGATAAACATATAATTTAAGGTAACAGAGATTGTTTTGGCGTATAGCGGTTCTTGAATAATGTTATTTCCTTGATTAATAATGTTATTTCTTGATTAAAGTTAATTTTGATTGATTCACCTCCGTCGAAATGATCAGACTTTAAACGCGAACCTGTGATTAACGCTGACGCCGTACAGATGCGCATTAAGAATTGATTCTATAGTTATATACTTTTGAAAATATGTGTGCAGGTTTGTAATTCCATACAACCCATGCCTAAACAAACTACTTGTCTTGCCTATAAATTTTGACACAGAATTTTGTTTTATTTTATCACTTCGGGGTACGCGAGCCAGAATTCACAACGCTTTATCTGTAGAGTGGGAAAGGGATCCTCCATAGGGAGAGGATAGTGGATACTTCAGCACTGCATTGTCATCGGGTCCAGGCGGATCTCCTTCGTCAGATCTGGAAACGGCCTGGATCCGGCAGGCTGCGGGAAAACCTCGGGATAAACAAAGACACTAATATTAGCGTAGATGCCATTCTTCTTATGATGTAGCGAGTACATCAAGATTTAAGGGAAGTGTTCCCAGTTCCGGCTGACCTAATCTATGCAGCCTAACATTGAATTATAGAAGTCTATAATGTATTGTGTATGCTAGGTCAAAGAGATGTGTTTTTAGTCTAGCTTTGAACTGACAGAGTGTGTCTGCTTCCCGGACAATGGTAGGAAGACTGTTCCAAAGTTTTGGTGCTAAATAGGAAAAGGATCTACCGCCTGCAGTCGATTTAGATATTCTAGGTATTATCAACTGGCCGGAATTTTGAGATCGCAATAGACGTGAAGGACTATAATGCGTTAAGAGCTCGCTCAGCAGTGTTGACAGAACCGGGCTAATATGGTCATATTTCCTGGTTCTGGTAAGAACTCGAGCAGCGGCGTTTTGAACTAGCTGTAGTTTATTTATTAAGCGTCCAGGGCAACCACCCAGTAGAGCATTACAATAGTCTAGCCTTGAGGTCATGAACGCATGAACTAATTGTTCCGCATTTCCCAATGAGAGCATATGGCGTATTTTAGATATATATTTTTAAGATGGAAAAATGCAGTTTTACAGATACTAGACACGTGGCTTTCAAAAGAAAGGTTGGTATCAAAGAGCACACCCAGGTTCCTAACCGACGACGAAGACTTAACAGAGCAGCCATCAAGTGTTAGACCAGTGGTTCTCAACCTCTCCTGCAGGGACCCCTTGACACACCATGTTTCTGTTTTAACCCTGAAATGGCACACCTGATTCAATTAATTGAAGGCTTAATGAGTAGTTGACTAATTGATTAATTAACTAATTCCTACTCTAATAATGACTCATTAAGCCTTTAATTAATTGAATCAGGTGTGCCATTTCAGGGTTAAAACAGAAACATGGTGTGTCAGGGGGTCCCTGCAGGAGAGGTTGAGAACCACTGTGTTAGTCTTCTAGGTTATTACGTGTGGATGACGGATGAACCCAGGCGCAGACA
Source organism: Tiaroga cobitis (assembly GCA_030578255.1). NCBI lineage: Eukaryota > Metazoa > Chordata > Actinopteri > Cypriniformes > Leuciscidae > Tiaroga > Tiaroga cobitis. Next base: position 8,458 of record JAROOI010000192.1, read on the forward strand.
GTATGCAATCACAGAACGTTTATTGTAGACAGAAAACAAAACCCACGAGGGGGTAAAACAAGGACAACTCTGACGAGGGAAGACTAAACTAGACTAACACTTGACAAACTAGACTATAAACTAATAACAGAAACAGGATAAGTAATACACTAGACAAAACTCTCACAAGGTAATCACAGGTAAGTTAGCAATGACTCACACAACATATAACAAAGTCAAACAATGAACCGACGCAGGACAGCAAACACAAGGGGATTATAAAGGGAACACTAATGACAAGGACAGGTGAAACTGATTAGACAATAATGACGAGACGAGGATAACAAGGGGGCGGGGTAACGAAACGAGACAACACAAGCACATGGCCCAAACCGCTGGCCATGCGCTTGCACACAAAACATGATTCTGTCATGATCTTGCCTCATGACCAGAGAAAATCAACGACAAGAGGGCAGAATCATGACAGAACCCCCACCTTAAGGAGCGGCTACCAGACGCTCCTCAAGGGGACATCAAACACGGGACATGACAGACTGTGACAAAGACACAAACCAACAATACATGACAAAAACTAACGAAGGCACACAAGAATATACAACGACAGGGTTGGGATGGAACAGCAAAAACAACATACAAGGTAGAGGAGGTGGAGGAAACACACAGTTCATGGGGGGAGGTCCAGGGAAGATGGGAAGACTGGGGTTCTTGGGTCCACGGGATGAGGGCTGAGGACGAGGACTCTGGCCAGGCTTAGACGGAGACACACGAGTAGAGGTCTTAGGTGAAACAGTCCGGGGCTTAGTGGAGACAGGGAAAACAGTCCGGGAACTAGTGGTAACTGGGGCAAACGGAGAAACAGTCCAGGGGCTGGTGGAGACAGGGACGAACGGGGAAACAGTCCGGGAATTAGTGGAGACAGGGGCGACCGGGAAAACAGACTGGGATACTGCTTCAGTGGTAGCAGCAACAGATTCAGACACAGAGGGTGAGGAAACGGGACTCCTGACGGGGGACATAGCAGGCGAAGGGGCAGGACTGGGTGCAGCTATCACAGCGGCAGGCTCGGGTGCAGCACTCACAGCGGCAGGCTCGGGGGCTGGGGACAAGATAGGGACTTCAAGGATCTTAGCTAGACAAGACAAATAATCAGAGAGGGTCTTGGCAGCAAGGAAGATGGGCATCTCCTGACGAGCAGAAACCGATTTCAAAACCTCTTTTGCGGCTAGATCGGCCGCAAGTCTCTCAGTAGATTCTGGGACGGCGCTTGCTGGAGCGAGCTCATGGACAGCGCTTACTGGAGCGGGCTCATGGACGGCGCTTGCTGGAGCGGGCTCATGGACGGCGCTTGCTGGAGCGGGCTCTGGGACAGTGGTCACGGCTGCAGATTCAGGAACAGCGGTTACAGTAGCAGCTTCAAGAACAGCGCTTTCAGCTGCAGACTCTGGGACAGCGCTTACTGTTGCAACCTCAGGAACCACGCTCGCGGCTGCAGAGTCAGGAGATGGCGATGGGAAACAGGGAGTTCCCTTCCTTCTCCTCTTTCTCTTTGGCCGCAATGGTCACAGCGGGGCTCGCGATCGGCTGGCCGGGCTCAGTGGGGGACGAAACAGGAACAGAGAAGACCACTTCTGGTTGGGTCAGCTCAGATGACGATGACTCCGAGGGGGAATCCCAAGAAACCCGTCTCCCCCGTTTACCGCGGAGGTCAGCGGGTGTTGAAGATGCATGCCTCTGGAGTCGAAACAAGGTGACTCTGGTCTCCCAGCGTCACGACGCCAATCTTATGACCCTCCGGGGTGACAGGAAGACAGGCAGAAGGTGAAGACCTCGAGGATTCCGGCTGTGACTCCTCCCGGGAGAAACGTTTAAAGAGTTGAGCGTAGTTAGACAGGATCCACTCACCCTGGGGCGAGTATGGAAGGTTGACGCTCTTCCTGTTGAGGGGAGTAGACAGCCAGCATTGTTCACGGGGATCCGGTTGACGCTTGGCAGGAAAGGACAAACTGTCTGCTGGGTTCTTCTTTGGTCAGTTCATTCTGTCATGTGGATGACGGATGAACCCAGGCACAGACTGAAGGGTTGGTCAAAATCCCTTGCCTCTTCAAATACATCTATAATCATAAATCCTTTTGGATGCTTATATACTTCCTTATAAAAAATCAATAATCAAATATATTCATTATCACATACTTATTTTTATATTCTTTGTGCTTGTGAAATTATATTTTCTTAAATGCATGTGATGGAAGTAACCAGTTTCTTTTACATGCATTCCAATCTTACTTTGAGATTGCACGTAGGACACGCAGGACACGAAGGCCATGTAACCCACAAGGCCGTTTGTCTCTTTCTCTGGTATCAGAAGAAAGGTTAGAGGGTCCTAAAGGCAGCATGGACGCATATGATCCTTCGCTGGACAGATGGTCAAGCTATATTGAGCGTTACTATTGAACTTTAATTGTTGTATTAAAGTGTATTCTTTCCAGTATATTTCCTTCCTTGGGAGTAAATGCCAGTATCTGTTTTTCTCCCAAACGAGTGAATGTTTTAGCATTATGTTTTGGTATACTTAACTGATAATAAGGAGCTCAGACTCTCTTCAGCCTTGATGGGAGCTGTTATTTGCTAGTGTCTGTTATTTGTGTGTGTGCGTATGACATTCTATGTAGGTTCTGGACGTTCGGACCAGACAACCCGGCGCCCTGCTCTAACCTGCGAGGCCACCACAGACCTAAATCTATTGAGTGGACGACAACTATCTTTACTAATGGCGATAGGCTCCTATCTCCTCACATGTGTTAAATTGTTTAGGCTCTTAATGTTTCTTAGCCAATGAGAATCATTCAACCTGTAAGCAATGACGTAGCTTAGACCTTGGAAATGGTATAACTGCTGTGATCTTTGTAACTGTAAGGGAGGCGGCCTACGAACTCCTGTGTGAGTCTTGAAGCTGACTTCTGCTGATGAAAATGCAAGCTATCTTCAGTAAAACTTTTCTTTAATTTTTTATAATTCTGACTCCGGGTCTTCATTCTTCATATCTGGTTCTGGGTCTTTAACTGTAGACCCCTTACAGTTAGACAGTATGCAATCACAGAACGTTTATTGTAGACAGAAAACAGGGAAAACAAAACCCACGAGGGGGTAAAACAAGGACAACTCTGACGAGGGAAGACTAAACTAGACTAACACTTGACAAACTAGACTATAAACTAATAACAGAAACAGGATAAGTAATACACTAGACAAAACTCTCACAAGGTAATCACAGGTAAGTTAGCAATGACTCACACAACATATGACAAAGTCAAACAATGAACCGACGCAGGACAGCAAACACAAGGGGATTATAAAGGGAACACTAATGACAAGGACAGGTGAAACTGACTAGACAATAATGACGAGACGAGGATAACAAGGGGGCGGGGTAACGAAACGAGACAACACAAGCACATGGCCCAAACCGCTGGCCATGCACTTGCACACAAAACATGATTCTGTCATGATCCTGCCTCATGACCAGAGAAAATTAACGACAAGAGGGCAGGATCATGACAGTGGAAGTTTTTTGTCCAATAATTAGAATCTCTGTCTTTTCAGAATTTAGTAGTAGGAAATTACTAGTCATCCAATTTTTTATATCAGCTATGCATTCCGTTAATTTTGTGAATTGGTAAGTTTCGTTGGGTTTTGAAGAAATATACAGCTCAGTATCATCGGCATAACAGTGAAAGCTAACTCCATGTTTCCTAATGATATCTCCTAATGGTAGCATGTACAGAGTGAACAGCAGCGGTCCTAGTACTGAGCCTTGTGGTACGCCATACTGAACTTGTGATCGATAAGACATCTCTTCATTTACTGCTACAAACTGATAACGGTCAGTTAAGTATGATATAAACCATGCTAGTGCAATTCCACTAATGCCAACATAGTTTTCTAGTCTATTTAAAAGAATGTTGTGGTCAATGGTGTCAAATGCAGCACTAAGATCCAGTAACACTAATAAAGAGATACAACCATGATCGGATGATAAGAGCAAATCATTTGTGACTCTAATGAGAGCAGTCTCAGTACTATGGTACGGTCTAAATCTGGACTGAAAATCCTTGCAGATATAATTTCTTTCTAGAAAGGAACATAGTTGTGAAGATACTGCTTTCTCTAATATCTTTGACAGATAAGGCAGATTCGAGATCGGCCTGTAATTGACTAATTCTGTAGGATCAAGTTGTGTTTTTTTAACAAGCGGTTTTATCATAGCCAGTTTAAAGGTTTTTGGTATGTATCCTAGAGACAAAGATGAATTAATGATACTAAGAAGAGGATATATGACCTCTGGAAACATCTCTTTCAGTAGCTTAGTCGGTATAGGATCTAACATACAAGTTGTCGATTTAGATGAATTAACGAGTTTGCAGAATTCTTCCTCTCCTATAGCAACAAATGAATCAAATTTTTCCTCAGGGAGACTGCAATGCACTCCCTGATGCGATACTGGTGATTGAATGATTCACAAAACAATAATTTAGCTGATTAAAGACCAGCTTCATAATCTTAATTTTCTGATGTGATCGGCTGACAATCTTCAACATAACCTTCGGGTTTTGTCGTCTGTGCAGCGAAACAGAGGCTCTGCTGGAATCTAGCAAATTGATGATGTAATGTGCCATTAATAAATAAACAAAACAATTGATGTTAATAACTGTTCCCTTTTTAAGCATCAAGAACGGTAAAACATTAAAGTCCCTGCAAAGTCAAAATTAAGTATGTGTTCTGAGTTTGTCACACCACAGAAAAATGTGTTATTAACCACCCAGCCAAATTTGAATGATAAAAAAAAGTCGCCAAGTAAATAAAATAAGCTATCAAAATCTTGAAAAAATTAGCAGTATTCTCTGCTCTCAAACGCTGGGGGCGTGTCCGCTGACTGCACTGAAACCACGCTCAGGGGCTTCAGTGCGCCATCAAGTAGGGGCGTGTCCAGGAGCTCAGGGGCTCCAGTGCGTCATCAAGTAGGGGCGTGTCCAGGAGCTCAGGGGCTCCAGTGCGTCATCAAGTAGGGGCGTGTCCAGGAGCTCAGGGGCTCCAGTGCGTCATCAAGTAGGGGCGTGTCCAGGAGCTCAGGGGCTCCAGTGCGTCATCAAGTAGGGGCGTGTCCAGGAGCTCAGGGGCTCCAGTGCGTCATCAAGTAGGGGCGTGTCCAGGAGCTCAGGGGCTCCAGTGCGTCATCAAGTAGGGGCGTGTCCAGGAGCTCAGGGGCTCCAGTGTGTCATCAAGTAGGGGCGTGTCCAGGAGCTCAGGGGCTCCAGTGTGTCATCAAGTAGGGGCGTGTCCAGGAGCTCAGGGGCTCCAGTGCGTCATCAAGTAGGGGCTTGTCCAGGAGTTCAGGGGCTCTAGTGCGTCATCAAGTAGGGGCGTGTCCAGGAGCTCAGGGGCTCCAGTGCGTCATCAAGTAGGGGCGTGTCCAGGAGCTCAGGGGCTCCAGTGTGTCATCAAGTAGGGGCGTGTCCAGGAGCTCAGGGGCTCCAGTGTGTCATCAAGTAGGGGCGTGTCCAGGAGCTCAGGGGCTCCAGTGCGTCATCAAGTAGGGGCTTGTCCAGGAGTTCAGGGGCTCTAGTGCGTCATCAAGTAGGGGCGTGTCCAGGAGCTCAGGGGCTCCAGTGCGTCATCGAGCCCGAGATTTAGGAACACAGCAATGGTGAAAAACTGTTTAATGGTCTAACTCCACAATTCAGTACTTCACAGTTCACAGTCTTTGTAATATGTTTTAGCAATACATTTCTAAAATTGATCATGTGTTTAGAATTTTTTTTTAGAATTGCCTTTACAGGGACTTTAACGCTGTCGGCCAACATCGGTCAACAGCATGTAGGCTTCAATGTTATCATCTAAACGCCTATTAATAAAAATAACAGACAATGAATAACAAAGCTCCGAAAAGTGTTTTGAATCAATAAATGCACATTTCAAAAGTTTTTATTTTCGACAAATATTAAACTAGAGACAAAATAATGAAATCAGTTTATAGAACTGAGTTTCGAACTCAGAGCGCTTGAAGCCCCGCGAGGGACATGTTGAAGCATTGACCACACAGCTATTGTCTGAATGCTTAACATCTTATGCTCATGCAAACCCTTATTGATTTAAAAAAACATTTATAACAATGTTTTATGACTAACATCGGTTAGCAAGTCCTGACAATGTTTAAATTATTAAACGATCATTTTGTTTATGCCTAATTTATTTCACCGTTATTTTAATTTGTTAGTAGATTTAATAACTGAAACTAAGTATAATAGCCTACCTATTATAATGATGCATAACCTGAGATTAGCCTATAGAAAAACTGGGCACACAATATTAGCCTAAAGTTTAACCTACTTTGGTTAAATTTGATGCAATAATAGAAGCCTACATTTGTTTTAGTTCTAAATGTGTACTTTAATTTCAGTATTGTGATTAAGAAGTCGTTTAACCCTCTGGGGTCTGAGGTGTTTTGGGGCCATTGGGATGTTCTGATATGCCCTTACATTTGTGCTTTTTTCAGTTATTTATAAACATGTTAATGGCAAAGGTGTAAATTCACTCTATCTAGCACAAACTGGGCTACCATAATTTCTAAGCAACATGTATGTATATGTTTGTATTTTTAAGAGAATAATGTTTATGCGTGGTTATTGAAAAAAATAAAAATGAAAGTTGTTGAAATAAGGCCACAAAACACATATTGATTATTTCTTCACAAGAGTTTTGAAAATTGTATCACATAGCCTAGAATATTTGCTCCAAAACTATGTGAGAATCATCCTGACTACTCATTCAGATAAGACAATAAAGTATTTTTACATTTTTAATGACGTGTTTTGTGTCAGAAAGCTTTATGCGAGGAGGCCTGATCTCTCATTAGTATGTATGCATTTCACACCTGAGAAAGACAAAGACCCTCCCATAATGGCCCTATTAGGTGCTATCAGGCCATATCATTATGAGGAGCCTTGCAGAAAGAATGAGGAGATTTTAAAAAGAATGGCTTTTAGATTGTTTGGATTTATTTACAACACAACATAATCCAAAGATACACACATACCTGTCAACATAGTACATAGTACATAGAAACATAGTACATGTCATTTCCAAGGTGTTTGATTTTTCATTTTACCATGTTCATGTACAGAGACTGTTGAATGTTGAAGTCAGCAGGACTTCAGTGGCATCTCTCCCTGTAAAAAATGAAATAAAAAAATAAACACCTTTGAACATGCTGATATCAAGAGAAACTATATGGCTGCACGACTTTGGGCATGCATTGTAGAAAAAATTGTGATTTAATTATATATATATATACACACACACACACACGCACAGTGCTTGGAATAAGTGAACACACCCATGCTAAAGCTGACTACCCTTCACAATATAGACATGGTTTTATTTCAGTTAGCCTAACTGAACATTTATACATAAATAATACATTGTATTTAGACAGTATCACATATTTTAACGGAGGCTGAAATATATTTCACTAAATCATTATACCTAAGCAGTTATTCGCAAACAAAATAAATTACGCATAAGGCAGTATTTTAGCATGATAATAAGTGTCATAAACTAATCTCAAAACTGAGTGAAATATATGTAGTAGGCTAATATCGCATTTAAAAAGTTTACACAAGCGTATAGGGATATTGTGACTGTGAGGTAATCTTTCCTATGTCAAAAGCTAGCCAAAACTAGGCAAAAATATAGTCTGAAAATTCATTTGAGCTCTATAATCAGAAAAGGAATTATATAACACTAAACAACTTACTCCGAACTTGTATCCTCGGCGGGGTCAAATTCCTCTGAGGAAAAGGTGAATCCTCGCTGTCCAGAATCATCTGAAGGGCTTCTTCACCGGAGTAGCGTGCCATCCTCAAAACGCGATGAACTATCAGTGAATCTCATGAAGAATCTTTGTGTTTTTATGGCATTGATCGGGGGCGTGTGCGCGATCACCTGAACTATTTACATGTGAACAGCGCCGGGGGCGTGGCGGCCTCAACTCATTAAAAATAATGAGGGGAGAAAGAAAAATGGACCTCTCCTTGGCTTCAAACGGATTGCATAAACTGAGAATATTAGTTTTTTTTATATAAATTACTTCATTTAAAAGAAGAGAATTCAAGCTTCATAAAGAAAAATCTCTCGTGCCTGTGTGACAAGTAATCGCGGAGTTACAGTTAATCTTAGGACACGTTTCAGAATGGACTTCACTGACAGAGAGAAGGCAGAACGCGCATCATGTTTGTTTTTCTTTATTTGGTGAAAAGCACAACACTTTGTTTTTATTGTGAGTATCCACAAAAAAAAATAAACTTAACAGGATCTAATGATGTATAACACTTATATGTAAGATCAAAATCAACCGAGTATTTTGAGTCTCTTTTGCACTGATAAGAAAAAAAGCGAGCAGATCACGCCGGCGTGATTGCCGACCCCAGAGGGTTAACTAAAATGTTTCACTTGAATTTATCTGCTACCAGTTCTCAACGAGCCGCGGCAGATTACGAAATAGAGTGAAAAAACTGACACTTTTCAAAGTCTGTGATAGTAGCGCTTCTCAGCAGTAAAAGGCAGCAAATACACCCCCAAATTTTACGGCGGCGGTAAAAGTATTATTCTGGTTGAGTACCAACTGTATAATGACCCATAATGTCTATTTGACCTGTAGCTCGTATCACAACTAAACTGTGTTCACGTTTATCATCATCATGACAGAACCCAGTGTTTCCTCTAGAATTTTTTCCAACTGTGGTGGCAGGCCCATTTCCCCAGGGGGAGGGGGCGTGGCCCATGAGGCCATATTCCCATTAACCACGCCCCCTTGCCCCAGGTGTTTAAACCTCCCCTAAGTATTATAACATGGAAGGCTCCAATAAGAGCGGCAAAGCGATTATGCGCATCTCGTGTGCAGAATGATGCACTTGAAGCAACGCGAACTTCGCGAAGTTACAGCGCGCAGCGCTTCGGTTGAAAAGTTCAAAGCACAAAGCGAACAGAAGAGGTTATATCTATCTATGCTTAGTGTATTCTATCTATGCAACAGTTTATTGAGCCTTTTTTTTTTACAGTTTTAAATTTCAGTTACAGTGCGCATGAAGAACAATTCATAGCGCTCTCTACTCCAGTGCTGTAATCTAACAGACACCCGGGAGAAAGGAATATGATTTAGAAAGCGCAATAAACTCCAGCAAGATAAAGTCATTTTATGCAAACCATATACCTTTATCTACAAATAAAGTATAATAATGGGAACATTGATCTTGATGAGTGTCGTCGTGTTACTGGCGTAACCGAACGCGACGCGCTGTTTGAATGCTGAATGGAGAATGACTGAGGAGAAATGAGTTTCCATTAACTTGTCTTTAACGACTTAAATATTCATTTTTACCTCACATTATGCTATTGAAAGACTTTAGAAGTCTTAGAATATAGTGCGAAAACTTTATTGTGCTTTACTATGTTTTTTATGCCTTTAGAGGGGCTTAACAAATAGCACAATATCGGACCTCACTGAGAAGCTGCAGCCGTGGCGGGATGATTTTAGGTGTGGCGGCGCGCCACGGCGGAATGAATGTAGCGGAAACACTGGAACCTGCAGCGTCTGATCTGATCTTGATCATTTTTGATGCAACAAATTTTCAAGATAATTGTATAGCTAAAATAATATATTAGTTATGAATATTTAGGCTAATTAACTAATTTAGTTGAATATTTGATCCTGTCTCACCTCAGCGTCTTCAGTTGACAGTCTGGATCCTGCAGTAAATCATTGAGCTGCTTCACTCCTGATTCTCCAGGATCATTCCCTGTGAGATCCAGCTCTATCAGGTGTGAAGGGTTTGATCTCAGAGCTGAAGCCAGAGCTTTATAACCTTCTTCTGTTACACTGCAGTTAGAGAGTCTAGAACAGGAATGAAAGCATTCAACTGATTAATCAGTTAAACCCCAAACAATATAAATCCTCAAACTTGAATTTTATTTTGTTCTTTGAACAAATTCATTGAAAGTTAGTTGCAAAAACTGACAACTGAACATAGAGGCAAACAAAAGGCACAGAAGTCTTTAATATGTTAGACATCAACATCACTTTCGAGATTACAATTATCTAAAACTGTGTAAGCCCGTTTATCGGTCCAAATGGGGGTTTCCTCCAGAACAGGTGAAGGTCTCTGCGTGTTACTGTCTTTCCACGTGGCAAAGCAATTTAAGTCTATTTAAGCTTTTATCTGACTCCATTTTATTTTTGACTCCATTTTATCATGACCTCGAATTTAAGTTAGATTGCCAATTGGTTATTGGTCAATTATATAATAGTTTAGCATTACATTTGATTGTTCTATTTAACTCTTTACTTATATTTTACCCATTCATATTAGGAAACTGTGTCGCTCAGAGGTCCTCACGCCTTGTTTAACGCGTGTCTCACGATCACAATATCGCCAGCTTCGGTCACTAAACAGAGGTAATTGCTATATACCTGATATCGGTAATCAAAGATACTTTAGTATAGCCCCCGTGATTGCGTACACTTGATATTAAAGTAAGATTTTCTTCAGTAGAGGTATGGCCACTACTAGAGATATAAGTCAACCAACTTTACTTGTCTTATAATAGCATTGGATTGGCCATGCCGTGGTTTCCCACGTACACTTATCTAAAGTAACATTAAATTAAAACAGAGGTAAGACACACCCAGATTTAAGTTGGTCACGCATCACTTTTGCTGCCCTACACTAAAATGTACTTCTTGTCTTTACAAAACATTAACACTTGAATTAGCGACAAAATATTAGTCGTCACTAATCTGACGCAAAACTTGCAGTAACATACAAATCCGTTTAATCTACTTGGGAAAACAATTTCAGAGTCAGTTGGAATAAAATCAAATGTACCAATTAATTATGTCAGGTAAATGTATCATGCCAATTACATAATCAGTTCAAAAATAATCAATACCTGCGAACCTGACATTATAAAATACATGAGTGCCTGCATACACTCTGCATCACGGGCTAATTTGAGTTACAAATCGCCACAAGCCTCTTCAGCATCTCCCTGAATACTCAGACCAAGGCAGAAACCTCTTTTCAAAAGTAAACATGAGTTCACAGTGGGAATTAGCATTAATCACCGTCCCAGACTTACTGGGGACAGACGTTGATTTACAAGGGGCACACACACAGCAGATAACAAGATATCTCTAAATCTCCACACCTTATTACCTTTTTGGTTTACTTCTGTGGGAATGAGACCTTTGTACCAGTCGCACTGAGACATTTCAAATGATACCAAACATGTATAACACTGTATGATAATAGTTCATATTAAACCATATAGATGTTTTGGGTGAATTCAGGTAGGGATGGGTGAGGGGAATGATGTGTAAATTGGGAGGTGATCAACTCAAGTGCGCTTTTTGCCTCCGGCATCGTCCTGTCAGTCATCGCATCTCACTCTAGTCACGTGACTCCTATGGCTCAACTTACCCCAGTATCTCCAATTTACACTTACCTCAGTATCTCCAATTTACACGTTATATTCTTCAGTCCAGTACAGATCAGCTTCACTCCTGAATCCTGCAGATTATTATTGTTCATGTTCAGCTCTTTCAGATTAGTATCTGATCCAAGAACTGCAGCCAGAGCTGAACAGCTTTTGTCTGTTAAGTTACAATCATTTAACCTACAATAAAGTCACAACACAGAATTAGATGGAACACATACATTTTATATTATATTAAATACATTTTCCATTTATTTTTTTTTACATAAACAGCATATACAGCAAAGAGGCTGAGTTAAAATAAAATGTATCTTCAAAATCTACTATTTCCTGTACATTAGTGTTTTTATTCAGTGACAAATTTCCTATCTAAAATGAAGCATGTTTGAAAAACAATTTGTGTAAAGCTGTTATAGCTATAGGGTTTTTTCTCTATTTATGTGACCTGATGGAGTTTAGGTTCTTGCCACTGTTGCCTCTGTCTTGCTTAGTGGACACTTATTATTCAACAATATTATTGACTTGACTGCACCGACACCATTATATGAGACAGTTCACACTTTTATGGCAAGTTAAAGGCCTTTCACTATAATTCTAAAACTGCCTCCATTCACATGTACTTGTCTTTTTGACATAAAATATATAATGATTTAAGTAAAGCTAATATTACTTAAACCTAAGAAATTGTATTTGTTTTTAATATTTCAAGATTAAGGTCAACCGATGGCTGATGCTAATATATTAGAGAGCAGGGTGGCCAATGGGTGATATATCATTAATTTAAAGATAGTAAAGAAGCATCCATGACAATTGCTGAAATTAAATTTATAGGCATTTTACTTAATTACTAAATTAGAAAAATTGACATTTTTTAAAAAATATATGAAAAAAAAAAGAGATTTTGAACGATAAAAAAATTCAACATTTTTTGTAGAAAAACCATCTGGGGCCGTATTCACAAAGAATTTTAAGGCTAAAAGTAGCTCCTAACTGGCGAATTTAGGAGCAACTCCTAAAAATAATGGGCGTGTCACTCCTAACTTTAGGACTCCTAATTTTTTTGACTAAGAGTAATTCACGAAGCATTTTAGCCCTAAAAGTAGCACCTAAGCCTGGGAGAGCTTAAAAGAAGTCGAGAGGACTCTTAACTCACTAAGACCTCTTCACAAACCGCTTTTTGTGGCATTTCACGTTGCGATGTTTTGAAATGCGTATGCGGCGGCTACAGGAGCTTCCAATCGCGAGGGAACAATTTTGCATTGTAGGCATAACTAGGGATGCAATAACGCCACCAACAACAACCAAAACTAGGCTACTCTCTGCATGTAAACTAATTGTAACGTTTCATTGTGAATCAAATTAAAATGTTCTTCTCTTTGCAAACGTAGGCAGAGGAATATAGTGACAGATTAATTCAATAATGTTGCAAAGATATTGCAACATTGTTTCAATAGGCTACTAGGCTATTTGTTTTTCCTTACTCTTTATTCAGTTATTCATCATCTTCCGTCCTCACGCATTCCCTGTCTCCTGTCACTCATCATCGTAGGGGAGGTGTTTGAAATCATTCCCGCGTTACAATCATCAGCCAATCAAGGTGGTCACTTCAGTCAAGCTCGTGCATGAGTAATGACGTCATCCATAGCAACGAAGACTCACTCTTAGTTTAGGAGTTGTCATTTTTCTTTGCTAAGAGTAGGTCTGAAAGACGATGTGAATAACTTTTAAGAGAAAACTCCTAGCTAAAATCTTTTAGTGCGATTTAGGAGCACTCCTAGTGGTAAGATAAAATGCTTTGTGAATACGGCCCCAGATCTATATGTACATCAAAATATGATACAACAGGCTTTTGATAAATGTTTTTTTTTGTAAATCTCTCGATCTACATATTGCATTACATTATTATTACATTAAACTACAGAATTACTCATAGAAATAAGCATTTAAATATATAATTACTTGGAGAAACAGAGGGACAACTAATATATGATGTGGTAATATATATGTATTTTATTTAAGTAGCCTATTTTATAAAAATCTCAATGTTTTATACTATAACCTTTCAGAATTTCATCTTACTTTTTGGAAATATAAATAACATCTGTACCAAATTACATTCTTTCCCCCCAGTTTGGGTATATGAATAAAATATGCCATTTTTTTCTTTCTCAAGTATGAGTATGTGATAGTATATAATTATATATGAGTCATTCAAGTCTGGTGTATCATATGATACAAAACTAACATGCAAACATTTGTACATGGTGTGGCGAACAGGACGGCCGAGGGACGTGAGAGAATGTCGTGAGGCCGGTGGTGCGATTGCTAATGATCATCCACGTCGTCGCTCCCCCTTTATGCTTCCGCTCCTCCGTGAGAGATGCGAGACCGGTGTGCTCACAGGTGCTGCTCATTAGCAATCGCACCACCGGCCTCACGACATTCTCTCACGTCCCTCGGCTATGGAATGCCAAAGCTGACTTAATTAAAAATAAATAAATACATAAATAAATATACAAAGAAATGTAAAAAAGCAAAAATACATAAATAAATACATAAATAAATATACAATGAAATGTAAAAAAGTACAAATAAATTAGTATTTATACTTTTATTTCCTTATTTATGTATAATTGTATTTTTTCACACATTTATTTATTTTTTTATTTATACATTTATTCATTTATTTATTTCCACTTTTATTTATTTCCACATTCATTTATGTATGTTTTTATGTCTACATTTATTTATTTTCACATTTATTTATTTCAACATTTATTTGTCCGTATGCTAATGAGGGGGGCGTGTTTTACCTCAGACATCAGCAATCGAGCTCAGAGTGGCAGTGCTGAAGCTTTGAGGCCACAGTGACACCTTGTGGTGTGACCAAATGAAACGCAAGATGTGTGCGGACAATATCACATTTTAAGTCATGTATATCACCCTAACTGTATGTAGGGTAGGCCATGAGCGTAATTTGCACGGGGGCTGAATGACTGATGACCTGCTTTTATTTCCTTTTTTATTCAAAATTTCACAAATTTGTTAGCTATAGCAGGATATATCTGATATTCCGATTGTCAAATATGTGCAAGTGGATGTTTTGTTTTTCAAACCCCTTTATAACGATGGCGTTAGTTGAGCTGTATGCGCAACATAATGCAAGATATCTTATTAAAATACCTAAAAAAAATACGTACATTATTAGGAATTTACCACCTCTGGCTCAATTTGAGATTATTATTATTTTAATTTTATTTTTTGTTCTTTTTGCAGTTGAGTTTTATAGGGGGAAATATCCCCACGCATGGGCACGACAGGTGCTGTTTGAAAGGGCATGATGATGCTTCTGTCCTCCACTGCATGGCGTGAGATGCGTGGCTCACTAGCTGCGTTTACATGAGCCCCTTTTGTTTGATTTAAGAATAATTCCAAATTGATGACTTGTGATTAATCAGTATCTAAGAGCAGCATCTATGAAATATGGGTTGTGTTTTAAGCATTTGAATTGTCTGTTATGCATACGAAATTATGAAACGCGAATGTAAACCGTGTATTGAGTCGCATTTCAAACTCATTGATCAATATGCTTGCGTATGAGTCAGTGAAATGTGCGCTGGTTTCTCTCCACGTTCTGCGCTGGTGTGCGAGTCTCATCGACAATAAACGCAAGCATGTATCAGCCCTATCCACCGCGTTTACATTGTTATTAATAGTGGATACTTTCATGCGCTTCCATGTCCAAGTGTCTGCTATCAGACCCGTTGAAGTACAGTTTCTGTTCATGTGTGCTATGTGTGTTAACCCTATATAGCCTACCCTACATACAGTTAGGATGATGTACATGACTTAAAATGTGATATTATCCGCACACCTCTTGCGTTTCGTTTGGTCACACCACAAGGTGTCACTGTGGCCTCAAAGCTTCAGCACTGCCACTCTGAGCTCGATTGCTGATGTCTGACGTAAAACACGCCCCCCTCATTAGCATACGGACAAAAAAATTTAGAAATAAATAAATGTAGAAATAAATAAATGTGAAAATAAATAAATGTAGACATAAAAAAATATATATACATAAATGAATGTGGAAATAAATAAAAGTTGAAATAAATAAATGAATAAATGTATAAATAAATAAATAAAAAAGTGTGAAAAAATACAATTATACATAAAGGAAATAAAAGTATAAATACTCATTTATTTGTACTTTTTTACATTTCTTTGATTTATTTATGTATTTATTTATGTATTTTTGCTTTTTTACATTTCTTCGTATATTTATTTATGTATTTATTTATTTTTAATTAAGTCAGCTTTGGCATTCCATACTCGGCCGTCCTGTTCGCCACACATGGTATTTTATATTTTGTCTTAAATTGTGATAAACTGTCTCCACACACACACACACACACACACACACACACACACACACACACACACACACACACAAAAAAAGCTTTACAGGTATAGCTTCATGTTTATGATGGGGAATCACTATAGAGATAAATGCATTTTTCAGATGAGAGCTAAACATGACAAAATATATTAATAGACTTACAGGGCTGTTTTGGAGGCTTTAATGACTGCCGATAATCTAATGAGGCACTCGTCTGATTTCTTGAATTTCTGAAGCTCAAACTCCTCCAGCTCTTCCTCTGATGTCAACAACACAAAGACTAAAGCAGACCACTGGGCAGGTGAAAGGTCACCAGATGAGAGACTTCCTTTGCTAAGGTGGGTCTGAATCTCGTTCACCAGAGTTTGGTCGTTCAGTTCATTCAGACAGTAGAACAGATTGATGGATCTCTCTGCAGGAAGATTATCTTCTAGTTTCTGCTTGATGTACTGAACTTTCCCCTTGTTGCTCCGGTTAGTGCCGTCTCGCTGTGTCAACAGACCTCGTAAGAGTCGTCGATTGGACGGGAGTGACAGACCGAGGAGGAAGCGAAGGAAAAGGTCCAGGTGTCCATTGTCACTCTCCAGCGCCTTGTCCACTGCAGTCTTGAGGAAATCAATCATGGTTTCATTTCTGTTTTCCTGTTCTGTAGACTCATGATCAAACACACTTGTCTTGTTGATGTCTAGAAACAGATGTGCATAAAGGGCTGCAATAAACTCTTGAATGCTCAAGTGAACAAAGCAGTACATGGTACCAAGAACGATCCCTGTTTCCTCCTTAAAGATCTGGGTACACATGCCTGAGTACACTGATGCCTTATAGACGTCAAGACCACAGGCTTCCAGGTCTGTGTCATAGAAGATCAGGTTGTTTCTTTCCAGCTGATGAAATGCCAGTTTCCCCAGTGAAAGGATGGCGTCTTTATCCCAGGAAACATCTGGTGTGTATTCTCCATCATATTTCCGGCGGCTCTGCTGGATCTGAAAGCGGAGAAAGTGTGTGTACATTTGTGTCAGAGTCTTGGGAGTGTCTTCAGTGTTTGATTCCTGCAGTGTTTTAGAGATCTCATCAGCCTGAGTGTTTTTCACATCATTATTTCTCTTCTCCTCCAGAATGTTCTGGAGAACAGTGGCTGAAATCCAGCAGAAGACTGGGATGTGGCACATGATAAAGAGACTCTTTGATTGTTTAACATGATCTATGATTGTGTTGGCTTGAATATCATCCTTGAATCTTTTTCGGAAGTACTCTTGCTTTTGTGCGTCGCTGAATCCTCGTATCTCTGTCAGCCGGTCGATACAGTCAGGAGGAATCTTACTGGCAGCTGCTGGTCTGCTGGTGATCCAGACGAGAGCAGAAGGAAGCAGATTTCCCTTCATGAGGTTCGTTAGGAGAACATCCAGAGAGGCTGGTGACGATACATCACGCCACGTCTCATTACAATCAAACTTCAGAGGAAGGCGACATTCGTCCAGTCCATCAAGGATGAACAGCACTTTGAACTGATTCCTTCTTGTAAGATTCAGTCCTTTTGTCTCTGGGAAAAACTGAGTTATAAGGTCCATCAAACTTAGTTTTTCTTTCTCCTTTAAGTTCATCTCTCTGAATGGAAGAGGAAATATGAAGCTGATATCTTGATTTTCTTTTCCTTCAGCCCAGTCCAGAACAAACTTTTGCACAGAGACTGATTTCCCGATGCCAGCGACTCCTTTTGTCAGTACAGTTCGGATCTCCTCGTCTTGTTCAGGCGCTTCAAACAAATGTGTGCATTCAACCTGTATCTCTTGTGCTTCATGACGTCTGGAAGCAACTTCAATCTGTCTCACCTCATGTTCAGTATTGACCTGTTCACTGCCACCCTGAGTGATGTAGAGATCTGTGTAGATGTTATTCAGGAGTGTGGAGTCACCTTGCTTCGCCATTCCTTCAAACACACATTGATACTTCTTCTTTAGGCCACATTTCAGCTGATGAATGAAGAACAGCTCATCTAAACACAGGAACAGAAAATAGATAGTTTTAGTCTTCATTTTCTCTCCTACATTTATCAGAGACAATCAGACAGATGATCACGAGTCTCTTGCCTTCTAGAGCATCAGCAGCTTCATCTTGCTTCATCTCTCTCAGGTAATGTAGTGTGAGATCAAGAGCTGATGATTTGATACTGGATCTGTTCTCATTAAAGTCCTTCACAAAGTGTTGTGTGTTCTCATGTTGTAATATTTTCTTTAACTTCTCCAGTTCATTCCTCAGAAATGTGATTATTTTGCTCTCAAGATCCTACAAACAATTAAAAGAAAAGACAGAATAACACAATTTAAGCCAAATTGTACATCTACATTTGGTCAACACTATTTATTAAATAATTATAATACATGTACATTACAAAATCCAGTTAGAAGACTAACATGCTGACCAAGTTGTGCTAAAATGTGTTTAAAAGGAAAAATAAGTGATCACGAAAAATGTAATTACATTTCTTTGTTCAATTACCCATATTTGTTTGTTATAAATATTAAACATTTATGAAAATGAGTTTTCCTACCTGGAAGATCCCAAGAAGATTGTCTTTGAACTTCTTGTGGTTCCTGTGAGTCTGAAGGTCTGAGTCTAATGTCTCATATTGAAGCCTGTAATCACATTAGTAAAATAAAATACTAACTGATATTTTACAGAAAGAGAAATAAGCATTAGCTGTGAATACTCTGACAAATATTTGATCTAAACATGTTTCATGATTGGTATTCACTGATACAACTTTTAAACAAAGTCAACGTGTGACAAAAAATTAGTGACACAAAATACCTTTTATCAGATGATGGTGTTTTCTCACTGAAGATTGGTGGATAACCTTTAGACCGATCACTCTTCAGAGACACAGAGCTGGACACATGTGAGCCTGATCTTACACTGATGACACAAAGAACAGAGAGAGAGAGAAAACACTTTAGTAAAGGAGGATCAACTGTGTCTGAAACACATCTGTGTCTTTATCCACACACACACACACACACACACACACACACACACACACACACACGCACACACACACACACACACACACACTACAGTTGTATAGTTAACAATCATTTATTTACTGGCTCACATTAGTTTAACAATTTCTTTAATATACATGAGTGAGATTAAACATGTTGAGAATACTGTTAAAAGATGCTTGACTCTAATTTCTTATTTCTAAAAGATACTTGAGAACATTTCAAGTTTTTGTTTATTGTCAGAAATAGAGAGCAGAAATGTCTGTGCGACACAGTTTTGTTGAATTAAATTAAGTGTATAGTCGTTTTCTAATGTCTATCAATAATTGTATGATCTAAAATCTAAAGTTTTTTTTATTTTTATTAATTCAGCGTCTAGAAGGTTATTAACAAATTATTAACTGTGATATTTTCTATAGAACAAACAGGGCTTTATAGACAATGTCAGAGTTAATTTAAGAAGTTAAAATTGAAGTTGTGCAAAGCATTTGTAAATATAGAACAATGCTTAAAGTTGTGTTATTGACAGGGAAACACAAAGTCCAGTGGAGTTTAAACTGAGAGTGTGAAAACAGACGCAGTCTCACCTGTGTTTCTCTGAGAGACTCATCTGAGAGAGAGAGTCCTTTCCTCTTTCCTCTGACATACTGCAGCTAAACTGACCCTGAAAACTGATCAGCACTGCTTTCTGAAAACACTCAATCCTTCAGCATCACCTGCAAATCACAACATTTACACACATCAACAACATCTTATTGAAGACAATCATGAAGAATAAAGACTTATCATCAACAACAGGAACAGCAAAAACAATCTATCAAATAAAGTGAGTTACAAACAAATATATTGCCATGTAAAATAACCGAATGTTCTTAATCATTTCTGATTGTTTAATGAGTTTAACTGACTCTAAATATGAATTCATTGGGGAACAGAAATGTACACTGTGCTGGGAAAACTGAACCCAATTTGATATATTCTCTATAACAGTATAATATCATTTTATAATCATATTTACTCAATCTTTATTAATTGTTTAATCGTTTGTCATTTAATCATTACTTCAAGTTCACAATAACTGATTAAGTAAAAGTAACCAGAATTATAATAGACATACTGTAATTCTACTGATCATAATTGCTATATATGAACTGAAATATATAATAACAGCAGATTGTTGTTGAT
Source organism: Tiaroga cobitis (assembly GCA_030578255.1). Taxonomy (NCBI): domain Eukaryota; kingdom Metazoa; phylum Chordata; class Actinopteri; order Cypriniformes; family Leuciscidae; genus Tiaroga; species Tiaroga cobitis. Next base: position 28,588 of record JAROOI010000192.1, read on the forward strand.
TGACGTTAGGCTTCATCTGTCTGTCTACTGTAAATGTCTGCTTCAAAAATACTTTCGATTTCACTTCACAAAAACAACAGCCTAACACGGAAGAGGAAATGGGAGAAAACTTTCAAAAACATATTTGTTTTCAATAACCCTTTCTCAATAAAACTTCATGTTTTTACTTCAAAAGGTTGTAATTTCTGGCAGATTCTTCTTCTGTTCGGAGTAGCAGAAGAACAGCCTTCTGTAACTTCACATTTAAATCTCGCTTAATATACAATATTAAGTTCCTAATAATTACAAATGACTGTAATGGAGAATGTATTAAACTTACTTGTAGTCTTGTCCACTAGCAGTGGTGGAGGAAGTACTGAGTCTCAGTACTTAAGTAAAAGTACAAATAACCAGAGACATATTTACTTTAGTAAAAGTAGAAGTACCACAATGACAATCCTACTTAAGTAAAAAGTAAAAAGTACCTGATTTTAAATGTACTTTAAGTATTAAAAGTAAAAGTACTTGCATAATTTTTTTTTCTCTTAATGTATATTCTAATGATTAATAAAACAGTTAATTCTAACTCATTCAACCTAATAGCCTACTCCTATAATGATGTTCAATAATGATGGATTTATTTTTTAAGTTTTTGTCACCATTTCTGAACAAGCTTGCAATTAGGCAATACACACATCAAGCTTACTATATCCTTACTATATACTAGTATTTGACGGCGTTTGGCTGTAAACGCGATTAATATATGGCGTAATTCTGAACCTCTTGCCTTGCCATACTAATCCTAACCAAACGTATAATTCACACGCACCCCACACCACTACTAAACCTACCCATGCGTACCATATGCACGTAAAAAAATAATTTTCACGTATAAATTGCACGATAAACACTGCGTGCTATAGAGACGCATTTAGTGTGACCGGGTTCATATATCTATGGCAACCAAACTTCACTGGTGAGTGGTGAGACAAACGTGCGACGAACGGACGGTCAGGATGACGTTTTGGCAGGAAAAACTGTTCAGAAAATGTAACGAAAATGTCCCAGAATATAGTAGAAATGTACTGGAGTAGAAAGTATAATAATTGCTGCAAAATGTAACGAAGTAAAAGTAAAAAGTATGCACTATTGATTCTACTTAAGTAAAGTACAGATACGTGAAAAATGTACTTAAGTAAAGTAACGAAGTATTTATACTTCGTTACATTCCACCACTGTCCACTAGTGATGTTACATATGTGACACTGAAGCTTAAAAAACATGAGCGGCGTTTTAACATTCTCTGTCTTCAGAGGAACACGTGATCAACGAGAAACGAAGCCTCACTTTCTGTCCAGTCACGCGAATGCTTCACTCTGCGTGTCTGTTTGAACCCAGACCACTACTACTACTCGCAGCAGTGAGAAGTAAAGCCACTGTTGATGTCTGTTGATTGGATTGGCGGAGCCAGAGGGGGGTCCGGGGTGGCACTGGACACCCCTGACATGCGATTGGCCACCCCGGGTGCCACCCCAAAATTGTATTTGCTACTGGCAGTTGCTGATGCTGATTTAAAAAAAAAAAAAATTACGTTCGCCGGCAGCGCGGGGCGCGCAGTTTTCAAACGGACGAGCAGAGGAAGAGAGATGGTTGCAAGATACCGAACTTCACCGAATAGGAAAACATCATATTTGAAGTAAGCTTTTAAGGTTTAGCATCAGGGTGGTTTGCTCCCAATAGCCTACATTAGGCCGCCTAATACACGCATATACAGTACCTTGCCGTGTGTAGTAGACTACGTTACACAAACTAGCTAATGTAAGGATAGGAGATCAAAACGCAGGAAAAGAAGAGCAGAAACAAGCGATATCATAATGCGATCACTATAGGACTATGAAGCTTTATGGGTGTAGGTTGTTGATGGACTCGATCTACTGTGTTTTGATCATCATTATGAATCTTATCTAGATGTAGTCTTTGATAAAAATGTGATTTTCTCAGCATTTTGCTCATGTTGCTTTTTATGAAACTTGCCAACATTCAAGTGTTGATTAAAAAAAAAAGACGCACGAAGCTAGAATAACATTATTTTTTTGTTTTTGTTTTAAAAGCACAGGGTTTGTTCTTTCTTTTGGTATGTTCAGATATTCATACAACAAAATATTCAAGGGTGCCATGAAATTGTGAAAATTACCAAAACCATTTTTTTTTATACTGGCGAGAAAGAGTTAAATGTTGGTAATTGGATGATGATTAGAATATGAATATGATTGGAATCATATTTTAAATTTGTCATATTTTTGAACAGGGTCGATTAAACATGAAAAGAAAGGGAGAGATATCAGAGTTATTTTAAAATAAGCACAAACATAGTCCAGTCATTTTATGAAAAAAAGGTTGAACAAATTGCAACAGAAGCAAACTCAACAAAATAATTTTGTATCCTCATTATGTCCTGAGTAAGGAAACAAAGTCCCTAAGAATCCCATTTGGGGAAAGTTTCGAAATCTGTTTCTGGGGATTCACTTTTTATTTTACTTACCTTTTGTCTTCTGCATTCTCCTTACCCTTGTCTCCTGTTCTTCCCTTAGACTCGTCCCCCAGAAACAGTCGCACAGACCCAGCCCCAGCCCCAAACCCCATCTCTTAATAATTAAAAAAGGCTGGTTTCTAAAGTACTTCTTCCTGCCTCTATGTATTAATGCTCATGAGTAGCCTAAATGGGTTCCATTCAGACTTTAACATTAAGTATTTTACTGTTATGTGTCAACAAGATTCGACAAGACATTTTCACCTGGCTAGACCCAATGTTTAGATCTGTTGTGGTATTTATGCAAATTAGCACATACGTAATTAGATTATGCACCGTTTGTCCATCTTAACAAACAATTTTAAAAAACTTGGAATACATTTTTTGTTTGTCTTGATGCAAGTAATCAACTCAGTAATTTTCATGGTGATATCTAAAGGTTAAACTTTTTACACTATTCTCGTAAGAAAAAGAATGAATAGGCGTATGAATAGGCTATATTTGTTTTTTTCCTAAACTTTCCCTAATGGGATTCTTTGGGACTTTTTTTTTCCTTACTCAGGACATATTGAGGATACAAAATCAGTTGAGTTTGCAATTTATTCAAGGTTGACCCCCATTTTTGCTTAAAATGACTGGACTAACAGGCAGATCAGGTGCAAACTGACCCCCCAGCCCTTGCATCACCACTGGCTAGTCAGAGTCAGTGTGGTCCGACTTCAGAACCAGCAACAGGTCAGAGCATCTACCACACACAGGCAGTCAATCACATACCCAATTCAGGAATTTAAGTTGAGATGATTTTGCCAGATTAAAAGGATAGTTCACCCAAAAATGAACACAACATTTTTTTTTATAAATTAAATAATTAGAATTATTATATATTATTATAAAGAAAGAATTTTGTATTTAATCTTCCCAGGATAAGATTTTATATTGATGGGCAATACATTTTTTTTACTTTTTCAAGGACATGTCTGCTTGATGCCTGCTATGGATGCAGCCTTTGATATGGGACGCATCTGTAGTTAGCAACAGTTCCTTCATATTGTGAAAATAAATCATTTTAAAAATAAGCTGTGGTTGACTGTAAGTACATTCGTTAAGTATTCACGTACAAATGTGAAGTAATGAGGGTTTTTTATGCAGAATACATACATTTACTTTTACTTTTAAAATCTTAAGTACATTAAGTACAAGTATCCCAGATAACACTTGTACATAAGTCAGGTTTAAATATAACTAGTAATATTTCCCCAATGTGCCATTAATAGCCTACTTACTAAAAGTAGTTTCCTCAAACTCTTGTGTTAGTTTCCCTAAACCCGCCCAGACCCCAGTCCTGCAGGATAAAGCTGAGCGTGCCCGTGCTGGACAGGTTTAATGACCGTGACACACGGCCTGATTTTCGGCTGAGCAGGGAGGCCCTGAGAGCGCTGCTGGACCTGTGGAGGACTGAACGCCAACACGGATGGGCTTCCACAATAGAGACCCTGGTATTTCTTTCCTGGCTGGCGTGTGGTCCATCATACAGGGTCGTCTCCGGAGTGTTTGACGTGCCTCGTTCCACTGTCCACCGCATCGTCCACGAGTCGCTGAGGAGGTGTTGGCCATTGGATTCCCCAAAACCCCAGGAGACCTGGAGGCAGTTTGCCGTGGGGTTGCAGGGCTGGCCGGACACAGGGCTTTCTTGAAAGCTGCAGGAGCAATCGATGGTCAGCGCTACCCTGTTCCCGTCCATCATCCTGCAGGCTGTTTGTGCCCATCATGGCCGCTTCATTGACACCTACGTGTGCTGGCCCGGGTCAGTGCATGACGCACGAGTGCTGCGGTACAGCCCACTGTACAGGAGGTCAGTGTACCCTCCTCCAGAGCACTTCATCCTCGCAGACGGAGGGATCCCATGTCTCCAACACCCGCTCCCCCTCATCACTCCCTACAAGAGGCCAGGACGAGGTGTGGGAGCCCAGCGCTTTAACCTTCATCATTCCAGGGCATGCTCCATTATAGAGCGTTAGTGAATTAAATGAAATTTTATTTGACGTATTAGAATTTGTTGGTTTTGGTCAACACTTTAAAAGGGCAATACAAACTTTCTATAGTAACTGCAATAGTTGAGTTAAACTTCCATAGGGAACTACTCGTAGATTCAGCATTTCAGAAAACAAGGAGACCCGGCGGCTCCTTTCTTATTCCTTCTGCTCATGCAAACGTTGCTCTATATATACATAATCACTTGTTTCATCATCACAATTATGGAGAAAGAAATGAAATGTTGATGACACAGATATTTATTTTAAAGACAAAAAAGTTATAGAATGTCTCAATATATTTTCTAAAGCTTCAGGTTTATCTTTAAATGTTAAAAATGTCCTCTTTTCCCACTTAAAGACAGTGATATTCCTTTAACTGAATGTGAAGGTATACAGTTAGGGAGGAAGTGACGTACCTTGGTATCAATATCTGTAAAAATCAATCAGACAGAGTGCAATCTAATCTCCAACCTCTTATGGTGAAAATGAAAAGGAGATTTGATATGTGTCTCATGAGGGATTTATCACTCAAAGGTAGAGTTCTTCTGTCCAAAACTGTCTCGTTTAGTAGATCCTGCAAAAGTGTTAGATGGACCAACATCATTTATTAAAAAAGCTGATTCCACTTTATATGGAAAAACAAGTCACAACATTTAAATACAAATAATTTATGTAATTCTTATAATCAAGGAGGTTTAAATGTGCTTGATTTTGGTACTTCTAATACAATTTTCAAGTTGAACTGGATTAAATATTATATTTAGCATACTGATAAACTATGGGATATCATTCCAAATCTTATTTTTGAAAAGTTGGTGGTATAGAGTTTCTTTTAAAATGTGACTTTGAGGTTAATAAGCTCCCCATTCACTTATCCAGTTTTCATAGACAGACTCTTTTATGTTGGCTTCTTATATACAAACACAACTTTAACCCCACAAACACTTAATATGGAACAATAAAATGGTTAAGAATAAACCAATCTTTTACGACAATGCAATACTAGAAGGTTTTCTGAGACTCTTGAGAGGCAGTCGTGAACCTCAGAAGCAATCAATGGATAAAACACGGGTTTTGTTAAACGGTGTTGATATAAAAGATAGTAAATGTAATAATAATTTCTTCAGATGCGTGATTCAGTGTCCTGCTACACCTCCAAATAAATACTTTTGGAATGAACATTGTGGAAATATCCATTGGAGATTGACATGGACCGATACTAATAAATACTGTATTAATAACAAAGTGTATGAAATATACTTTAAAATTATACATAAAATTGACCCAACAAATGAGTTCCTAAAAAGATATAAAAATGACCTTTCTGAATCCTGTACATTTTGTAAAAAGGAGACTGAAACTGTCTTACATCTTTTCTTTGAATGTATGTATGTGAAGTTTTTCTGGATTGATGTCGAATATTTATTTAATATGTTAAGTGGAATTAAGATTATAGAGAAAAGGGATGTTTTTTTTTATTATGAAAAAAAAAATATATATATAGACAAGAGTCACGATTTTATGTTGAATTTGATCTTATTACTTGGTAAGTTTTACATACATAAATGTAAATGGTCTGAATTAGGGATACTAACATCTACCATTTTAAAGCGGACTTGAAGATTTACAATATTTTAAATATTTCCATTTTAAAGCATGAAGACGATCCAGAGGATATCACACAAGCAAGTGCACACTTTGCTCTAGAGTTATGGTGGTGAAGAAGTAACTCTATTATCATAAAACTGAACATTTAGCGTTGTCAGGCTTTTATTTGTGCTTAAAGGATAAACAACGGCTCTGTGCCGCTGCTCATAAACACGGCTGCTGTAACTTTGACCTGCCACAAGATGGCGCTGTTTTACATTCAGTCCTTTAGCAGACGCTTTTATCCAAAGCGACTTACAACTGAGGACTAAAGCAAGCGAGTCATCGTGAAGAGGCAAAAACACCGCCAGAAGTGCTAAAATACAAAGTTCAGGCATTGCTCAGAGTAGCAGAAGCCAGATTAAAGGAAAGAGAAAGAATGATTTTTTATTTGTATGAGGTTAAGTGCTCACGGAAGAGATGAGTTTTCAGCTGTCTTTTGGATGTTGTCAGGGATTCTTTTTTTTCCTTCTTTTTGTTATTGCAGAATTTATACATAACTACCAGCTCAGGGAAGTTAAGCAAGGTGTACAAACAAACAAACAATGGTACCTAACAGAAAATAAATATCCTGGGTTTGCATACATCAAATTATTATTGCCTACACAAAAAAGAAAGAAAGCATAATAATAAGGTCAAGTCAATAAATCATCATAATGCATCAAACATTTTGCACTTTTTTTTTGTTTTTTATAAGTCTAAGGGACGAAATAAAAGAGTCAAAATCAGCAAGAAAAAGAGGAAAGCTCAAAGGAGATTTAAGCCATTTTTGCTTATGGATGAAAAATTTCACATACAAGAGAAAGAAGTTAACAACATACTCAAGGGAAAGCAACTTTGGATTTTCATAATAAAAAATAACCTCTTTGAGAGTGAAGGTGTGGGTCACATTTGTAGGGCTAAAAACAAAAGAACTTAATTTAGTCCAAAATCTATTGGTTACATTACAGTCACAAAATAAATGGGCGGCTGTTTCCTCAACAAAACCACAGAAAGAGCAAGTTTCATCAATATCAGAATATTTAGAGATAGAAGAGTTAACAGGATAGATCTTATGAAGGATTTTATAATGAATTTCCTTAACTTTGTTGGATACACAACATTTACTAGGCAAAAGCCAGGCCTTTTTCCAGTTTACGTTTGTTACAAGAGATCCCCAATAGAATTGACCCCTCGGAGTAATTGTTACCGGCCTCAGACCTAGGGGAATCTGGGCAGGTACAAAGCCACAGGCTGGATAGCACTGTGGGTTGGAAAGAAGTGGAGATACAGAAATTATGTCTTTCTCAAGCGCTGGATGTTTATTTCTGCTTCTTTGAGTCACATATCTCAATAGTACTATGAGATCATAAACCGTAACTTTAGCCATTACATGGACTATATAATATAGAAATTGTCTATAACTATACTGAATACAATAAACAAACCAACATGTAAAGCATTGGTATATATCAGATAAAATACAAAACCCATTAATAACATATTGTGAAATGGATACCAGTCTTACTGTATAATATATCAAATATACATCAACAAATGACACTATAGATTATATTATATTATGATTTAAACTGTTCACATGACTGTGTGATAATTAATCACCAGCACAACACATTGGTCTGCCGTTTGCGTGTGTCTAGGCACGCGCACTTTAAATGACGGCGGCGCAACCTCCATAGAACATTGAAAGGCGCTGGTTAACAAAATGTATACCGAACGAGCACCGGCAATACAAACAAAATGATACGAAGTCAGAGAGACTTAATAAGCATTACATCTTACTCTTTAAACATACCGATGTTCACTCAACACAACTGTTTACAGTCCGTACCAAAAAGACGAGAACGGAACCTTCACTGACGGTGACAGACAGTGACAGACTAACTTCAACTAGCTCGTTAGCTAAAGCTGCTACCAACAGTATAAACACAGCATAATACCATTTCTACACAGAACATGACAACATACATCACCTAGACAACCGTACTGGTGATATACTATTTCAATACTGTTTAACAGAGATTGGAAAGGTTTAAAAATATACCTGTGGGTTGGAAAGAAGTGGAGATACAGAAATTATGTCTTTCTCAAGCGCTGGATGTTTATTTCTGAGCGCTCTAGCTACCGTCTCCACGGCAACCCACCACGGCGAAGCAGCGCAACAGCGCCATCCACCGGCGCGAAGCGAAACACATGGAAATGCTATCTCCCATGCAACAAAAGCAAAAAAATAGGAGGCAACTGTTTTTTTTAAACCAAACTAATATATGAGACCCTTTTCTCTACCCATTACACTCTCCCCTACTTTAAGAGATGTCTCCTGACATCCAGTACTAAACTGGACTACTGGCTACAGTGGTACTCTCAGACTATCGGTCAAGACGTCAGGTAAGTACGGTCTTCAGGAGTCATCAGTCTGAACAGGAAGTAAGCCTGCAGTATGTCAATCACAGGTAAGTAGTATGAAGGTAAGATTGTATATCGATGTCAATGTCTTTCATGTCCTGGCCAATGTCAATTCTACCGTACGTCCCTACAGCTGGGGGAGGATAGTAGCATCTCTCATGAAACACTGGGTAGGCCAGCATGGAAGAAGGGGTACAGTACATGGCATTAGTTCCCATTTTCCAAGGCTGGTAGGAAGGTTCTCCTACCTGGTCATACATGAAAATGTTTCTGGGTTTGACTGGTCGAGTGGACTTCCGCAGTTGCTGATCTACTTCTCGTACTGGCTGAGGGACGGGCACAACATCCATCTCAGGATCCTGAGGGCTTCCACTCTCCATAGCATCATCCCTGTGTTGATCCGCTCCTTCCACAGCTGGGGACGGATCTACCCCTCTTGGTACAGGCATTGGCTCTGCTGTCACCAAAGGTTCAGATGGTCCTGGCCACCATACATCCTCAGAATCAGGTGCACGGCTCAACGGTTGATATTCGGGAGCCCCAGCCCTCAGCTCACTGTGTAGCTCGGGTTGAGGTGGGTGGCAGGGACGTGCACAGACATTTTGAGGGGCAGGGGCTCAAGTGAAAAAAGGGCACTTCTCATAATTACGTTTTTTTTTTTTACTTTTTTTAAACAAAAAATATATTAACACAACTCACGCAATTGTTTCATTTTCAAAAGATGTCTACAAAATAATCAGTTCACACAGAAACCATGGTCTCCTTAGTATTCAGGTTTATAGAGCAGCAAAGGAAACCATGCCACAATGTGCATGTTTTCTATGCTACTAGTTTCAATCAAGTATATATTTGATACACCTGATGGTGACATGGACTTAGTTTCACATTTGAGGGAGGACTGTATCATCATCAAATAAAACCTTCAAAATCCACATTTAGATGGAGTTTGTTTTAAACCTACTATCCTCCATCTGTTTCCATCTGTAGATTTCTTCTAAATTCACCCATTTAGATTTCTACATTTCAGGGGGAAAGACTCTTTATGTATGTAAGTCATTAACTTTAATAATAAGAATTTTAGGCCATAAAAAGTCATAAAAACGTCCGGATTTTCTATACAAGGTCATAAATTACATTTAGCCACGTCTTAAATTGATATGCTCATTCATTCATTATCGCGATATAATTGTTCTCGATAAAACAATATCAAGTTCGAGTCAATATCGTCAATACTCGATATCAATATCGAGTTTGAAAAATGTTCGATATAATGTTTATGTGCCAAAAGCGGCACCAAACTCATTTAAACCGCACGCGCCTCACGGACTGTTTATCCGCTCGGCTCAAAGTCCAAACGGCAGCGCCGTCTATGGGCAGCGCAGCGCGAGCTCACTAGAGCAGACGCGTTTACTCTGATCGGCGCTTCAGAGAGGGAGCGCCTCAGAACTCCTGACCTGATATTTAGATACACTATTCAATAAATATATTTGTTTGACATGGAAGCTGTGCGCAAACAGGGATATATTATTTTTTTCAAAAAGTAAAAAAAAAGCACCCCAGAAAAAAGGGCACATTCTCTCCAGGAATAAAAAGGGCAGGTGCTCAAGCCCCCTTTGATGTCTATGTGTGCACGTGCCTGGTGGGTGGTGTCTGACAGCCCTCCTCTCATACACAGGCAAGGGTCTAAGATTGTAGGGGCACTCCCCCTCATCATCTGAGGTGCCGACATCAGACTAAGTTGCTTCTCTAGTTGGCATGTGACGGCTCTCTCCTTGGGGCTTTCGCTCCACACCAGTGTCAAGTTCCTCATGGTTGACTGGCAAGTCACTGACAGGCAAGAGGAGGTTGCGGTGGAGCACCCGGAGAGTCTGGCCACCTGTTTCAGCTTGGATTCGATATACAGGTCCATCTCCCAGCCTCTCGATGACACGGTGAATCTTCTGTTCCCAGTAAGATCGAAGTTTGCCTGGGCCACCTCTCTCCGACAGGTTCTTGACAAGCACACGATCACCTGGTTGCAGCAAGGCTCCTCTGGCACCTCGGTCGTAGTGCCTTTTCCCTTTCTTGGAAGACTTCTTGCTGTTCTCAGAGGCAATCCGGTATGCATCCTGCATCCGGGAAGCCCAGGTCTGTACATACTCCTGCCGTGTCTGTACCAGCCGATCTGGGTCGAGATTGAATATAAGGTCAATGGGCAGCTGTGGATGTCTTCCAAAGAGGAGGAAGAATGGTGAGTAGCCTGTAGACTCATGCTTCGTGCAGTTGTAGGCATGGACTATGCTGGGAAGATGGTTTTTCCACTCTGCCTTCTTTTCCTCATGGAGCGTTCTGAGCATCTGGAGAAGTGTTCTGTTCAGGCGTTCAACAGGATTCCCCTGCGGATGGTAAGGAGTAGTTCGAGAGTGAGAGATCCCTGCCAGCTGCTGAAGTCTCTGGAACAGGGTGTTCTCGAATTCCCGCCCCTGGTCATGGTGGAGCTTTTGAGGGTACCCGAAGCGTGGAATGAAGTCGTAGAAGATCTTTTCGGCCGCTGTTTTGCCAGACTTGTTCCCAGTAGGGTAGGCCTGAGCAAAACGGGTGAAGTGATCTACTACCACAAGGATGTACTCGTAGCCTCCTTTACTGGGATCAAGGTGAAGGTAATCAACAGAGAGCAGTTCAAAAGGTGCGCTAGTTGTGATTGAGCCCATTGGTGCTTTCTCATGGACAGCAGGTCGTTTTTGTTTGATGCATGGGCACTGGCGGATGACGTAGTCTTCGATGTCGCGCTGCATGAAAGGCCAGTAGAACCGTTGCCTTGCGAGGTGGATGACTTTATCAGCGCCAACATGTCCCATGTCATCGTGTAGGTGTTTGAACACGGTTGACTTGAGTGCTTTGGGAAGGACCAGTTGTTGATTTTGTCCTGCATGCCTGTACAGAATACCATTATCCAGTTTGAGCCTGTTCCACTCATGTATAAGTCGTCGTGTTCCTGGTTGTATTGGACTCCAGTCTTTGTCTCTCGGATTCCATCCGCTCTCTTTCAATCGGATCACCTCGGAAATGGGCTCATCTCCTTTCTGGTCGGCTCTGATGTCTTCTGGAGTGAACATGGGCGTACTCACCGGGGGAGGGTCGTCATCACAGGTGGAGATCTGAAGGGCGGCAGCCCAGGACACATCCTCATCTCTCTGAGCTTTATTCCCCTGCCAGATGGCAGATACAACCTCAGGTGGCATTGTCTCAGTGTACTCCTTCAGGTTGTCTTGGAGTTTCACTGGGAACCTGGACAGGGTATCCGCATCCACATTCACCTTGCCTGGCCTGTACTTGATGTTGAAGTGGAAGTCAGCTAATTCACCAACCCAGCGATGTCCAACAGCGTTCAGCTTGGCCGTGCTCAGGACGTAGGTGAGGGGATTGTTATCTGTATACACAGTGAATGTTGTTGCGTAATACAGATAATCACGGAATTTATCGCATATGGCCCACTTCAGAGCGAGAAACTCAAGCTTACTGGAATGGAGGTGGTAATTCTTTTCAGCAGGCGTGAGTGACCTGGACCCATAAGCAATAACCCGGAGTTTGTTGTTCTGTTCCTGGTAGAGCACCGCCCCCAAACCTTCATTGGATGCATCAGTGTGTAAGATGAATGGCAAATCGAAGTCGGGGTAGGCCAAGATGGGGGGTTTGATCAGCATGTCCACCAGGCGGGACACAACAGCACTGTGTTCGGGCGACCACTGAACTGGTGTCCGGGATGGTAACTGACCACTGCTCTGGCTTTTTTTTGTGGACTTGGCTGCAACAGGGCTCTTATTAGACAAGACAGGATGTTCTTGAAGCTTAAACAGTGGCCGGGCTATTCTGGAAAAGTCCTGGATGAATGAGCGATAGTAGCCCAGGAAACCAAGTAGAGCTCGGACCTCTCCGACATTCTTTGGCTCTCTCTTCTTCATCTGCAACACAGCCTCTAGGTCTTTGGGATCTACCTGAACACCTTCACTCGTAACCAGGCGTCCAACATATCTCACTTGGCGTTTGAACAGCTCACACTTTTTCGGGCGCAGCTTCACACCATGCTCCCTTAAGCGACACAGAACTTGTCTTAAGTCCTCAACATGGCCCTGGAAAGTCTTGGAAAAGCAGAGCACATCATCCAGGTAAGGAGAACAGCATTCATCTCTTAGACCGGCCAGTACGCCCTCCATACAGCGTTGGAATGCTGCCGGAGCGTTGGTGAGGCCAAATGGGAGGCGTACCCACTCGTAAAACCCCCAGGATGTGCTAAAAGCTGTCAGGTGCCGGCAGCTCTCTTCCACAAAACCCTGGTGGTAAGCACTGCCCTGGTCAAGTATGGAAAACCATGAGTTGCCTCCTAAATTGTCAAGCAGGTCCTGGATGCGTGGAAGGGGGTGGCGGTCGTGGATGGTTTTGCTGTTCAGCCCCCGGAAGTCAACACAGAGACGTAGGCTCATGTCCTTTTTCCTCACACAGACCACAGGAGAAGAGTATGATGAGGTGGATTTTCTGATCCAACCACGGTCAAGCAAGTTCTGAACATAGTCTTTTACCTCTTGATACAAGGGCTTTGGGATGGAATTGTAAGACTTTTGAACAGGTGTTTCATCTGTAAGGTTGACTCTAAGTTGGAGGTCAGGAATACAACCAATGTCAGCATCGTCTTTGGCAAACACATCAGACTGCTCGAACAACATTTCCTTAACTAACCTCTGTTCATCTTCAGCTAGATGTGATACGTCAACAGGAGGGTGCCATTTGTCTTTAGCTTTAGACCTGATCTGTCTGTCCTGTTCTTTGTTCATGCAAGTCGTTGGATCTGTACTTAACTGGACTGCAAAAGTTTGGACAACGTCATTTGGTGTGTGCTCAAGACTCGGGACAGATTTGACGTCAGCCACTTCCTCAAGAGTGCCGAGAGTGATTCTTTGGTTCAAATAAATGGCATGTCGAGTTGCATTTTGGATGGGAATTTTAATGCATTTTGAGGGCCCACAAGGGATGTCAACTAATGCAGGGAACAGTTCTAGGCCCTCAGGGCAGGTGTTTTCTATAAGAGGCTGGAACAGCATGGTACGATTCCTTGGCCACCCCCTAACCCGGCACCTGACTTCATAGACTCGACCAGCAGGGATAGTGACACCTTTCTTGCCTGTGTGTACAGTACACAGGGCTGTCTCGTCAGTGGTGATTATCTGAAGGGCAGAGACCAAAGCCTCAACTGTGTTCTCAGGGACACTTAAAGCATCGGTCAGAATAGCAGTCACATTTACAGTGCTGTCATGCTCTTTGATAATCTCAGCTATGACGTTACTTCCTAACAGGGGACAGTGACAAGTCTGACTGACCAGTAGGGGCACTCCAATTGTCACCGACCCATGGTGCTCACTACAAATCTGCAGGTCAACCTCTGCCCATCCATCAAGGGGAACTTGCGTACCATTTGCTGCTGATATTTCAAGAGGCTGATCGGCAAAGAGGGACTGAAGTGGTTGGATTTTGACATGGGGTGCTGCTTTGTCTATCCAGGTTTTGCTGACCATGGTCACTTGAGCCCCTGAGTCTAAAAGCGTTTCAATTGGCACACCATTGATGTTGCAAATGACGGTACAACGTTTTCCTATGAGCTGGGCGATGCGTTTTTTTGGATCTGCTTGGCATGGTATGGGTAGCGGTTCGATCTTAACAGTGGGCTGAATGCTGTTCACAGTCACTGGCTGCCCTGCTCCAGCGACTTCCTCCCGTTTCCCGACGACTTCCTCTGTAAACAGCCAATAGCTCGGTGTCCTGCCTGGCCACAGACAAAACAATGGGGACAGCTCATGGTTCCACTCACTACGCAGTCGTGGCATCTACCCTTTTTGTCAGCTGACAGTGTCCGTGAAAGACTAACAGATGTGCTAGGGCGGCCAGACTGTACACGTTCTGCAGACTTGTCAACGAGTGTCAGGTGTCTGGTCAGTGAGGACACTTGGGCAGTCAGCTCTCTGATAGCGTCACGGTTAGCCTGTAGCTCAGCGTCAACTGGACTCGGTTTGGTCGTGTCAGGCTGTCCGTCATGGTCATATCGGGCACTGCTTACAGTTACCGGTCTATACTTAGCTACCGCACCCAGGCGTTTTAACCTCCCCTCTTCCTCAGTCATGGACTTGGTCATCTGTTCTAACAGAAAGTCATCGCTGACCTGCATGTCAGAAAGGAAAGGTTTGATGTCATGTCTAACATAAGTGTTTCTCTCATTTAGACCTTGGTAGAGTGTGTGTAGAAAAGTGCCCTGTACAAGCCTTCTGTCATAACTAAACTCTACACCAGGTTGCTGTGACTCAAAAATGACTCTCTGCTTTAACCCCATAAGCCTGTACAGAAACTGCTGTGGACTCTCTCTGTCATGTTGTCTAGCATTACTGAGCTCTTGAAAGAGTTGGCTCGGTTACACTTTTATCCCTGATGTGAGAGCGGAGAAACCTTTTTAACCCCTTCACTGTTAGATCATCATGGTTAGTGAGCATTTCCCTGAATGTACCTGGCTTAGTAATCTTAAGTACAGCTCTAATAATTTCAGCCTCGCTAAACCCCTCTTGTAAAGCAGCGTCAATCTGCTTACAAAGACCATTAAAGGAAATGTCAGAACCCATGTCAGATACCTGACCACCGTGTATTTTACACTCTCTACGTGGAAGCAGAGCAGTAACATCAGACAGTCTTACTACCTGGTCTGTTACAGTTGAGGACAGGCTTGTCCTACCATGGTGGGCACCACGGGTGCCAGTGACGCTCGGCTGGGCTTGTCTCCCCTTAGTAACAGGTACATGAACTTCTCTGTCCATGAGTGACGTGTGTGTGTGCATGTCCATGGATGACGGGTGGGTGTGAATGTCCACCGTGGAGGGAGATAAGAGTTGATGTGTAGGCGTCAGTGTGCCGTCCATGTGAACAGTGGAAACACAGACCTCACCAGACCCGGAGTCTGTCGATGTCAGTTCCTGCAGCAGGTCCTGGAGGGAGAGGAGTTGAGCCATGCCTTCATCTTCCATCGCCTTCAACCTCTCGCTCCTGGTGTAGTCGATGATGAAGTCATAGAGCTCTGGTTCACAGAGGGCCTCAGTGCTTTCACTGCCATCTTCAATTGACCTTGCAACCAACTGCAATTGGCTGAAACTCAGCGCTGGAATCTGTTTGATGATCTGGAAGATCAACATTCGCCGTGGGGTTACTGTAGTCATTGTGACGTCTCACCGGTGACTGTTGCTCTCTGGATGACGCTCAACCCAGCAGCCTTCCCTGAAGCTTGGACCCCTGATCTCACTGTTGCAATGACTGTTCACCTCGCTTTTCGATTCTGAATCCCGGACGAGCCCCCAATTGTTACCGTCCTCAGAGGTATCTGGGCAGGTACAAAGCCACAGGCTGGATAGCACTGTGGGTTGGAAAGAAGTGGAGATACAGAAATTATGTCTTTCTCAAGCGCTGGATGTTTATTTCTGCTTCTTTGAGTCACATATCTCAATAGTACTATGAGATCATAAACCGTAACTTTAGCCATTACATGGACTATATAATATAGAAATTGTCTATAACTATACTGAATACAATAAACAAACCAACATGTAAAGCATTGGTATATATCAGATAAAATACAAAACCCAAATAACATATTGTGAAATGGATACCAGTCTTACTGTATAATATATCAAATATACATCAACAAATGACACTAGATTATATTATATTATGATTTAAACTGTTCACATGACTGTGTGATAATTAATCACCAGCACAACACATTGGTCTGCCGTTTGCGTGTGTCTAGGCACGCGCACTTTAAATGACGGCGGCGCAACCTCCATAGAACATTGAAAGGCGCTGGTTAACAAAATGTATACCGAACGAGCACCGGCAATACAAACAAAATGATACGAAGTCAGAGAGACTTAATAAGCATTACATCTTACTCTTTAAACATACCGATGTTCACTCAACACAACTGTTTACAGTCCGTACCAAAAAGACGAGAACGGAACCTTCACTGACGGTGACAGACAGTGACAGACTAACTTCAACTAGCTCGTTAGCTAAAGCTGCTACCAACAGTATAAACACAGCATAATACCATTTCTACACAGAACATGACAACATACATCACCTAGACAACCGTACTGGTGATATACTATTTCAATACTGTTTAACAGAGATTGGAAAGGTTTAAAAATATACCTGTGGGTTGGAAAGAAGTGGAGATACAGAAATGATGTCTTTCTCAAGCGCTGGATGTTTATTTCTGAGCGCTCTAGCTACCGTCTCCACGGCAACCCACCACGGCAAAGCAGCGCAACAGCGCCATCCACCGGCGCGAAGCGAAACACATGGAAATGCTATCTCCCATGCAACAAAAGCAAAAAAATAGGAGGAGGCAACTGTTTTTTTTAAACCAAACTAATATATGAGACCCTTTTCTCTACCCATTACATAATCTTTCTTTTCATTTGAAAAATGGTATGAATATGTTTTTCGATCTAATAAATCAATACCGCCCAAGCGTAAAGCCGGATAAACACTGTTACCTTTATTGAAGCTGAGGTGGCTTTTAATTCATTGGATTAAGCCTGTTGTAGAGCTTTTATCAAGGTATTATATTCCTTTGGTGGAACAGGAAAGTTATGCAGATTCAAAAATTGCTTATAAGTTAGAATATGACCAAAATCATCAAAGACAGATAGAATGCAATTAAAGTTATTGTTAAACCATCTACGAAAAAAGAGAGACTTATTTCTAACGGTTATATCCACATTGTTCCACAGGAGAAGTTTGTGTGGGAAAAGCTATGGACAAAACCCAGTTTCCACGAGAGAAGGATTGCTGAGGAAAGGTAGATAAGGAAATGGGGAACTTGCCAGGCAAAAAGTTACACTTTAATAGGAAAGATAGGCCAGCAAGTTTGTTAAAGATATTATTAGGAATGAAGAACCATAACGACACGGTTCACAAGGCATCTTTCAGCCAGTTTACTTTAAAGGTGTTTATAGTGTCAGCAAAGTCCAAAAAGTCAAGGCCACCTTCACCTCTGGAATTAGAGAGTACTTCTCTTTTTCATTTGTGAGGTTTATTTTTCCAGATGAAATCCACAAATATTGAGTTAATTCCCTTTATAGCTTTATCATTGATAAACAGAGAGAGAGAGAGAGCAGGGTATACAGAGCGAGAGAGCCCTTCCACCGTAGAGAAAAGACCTCTACCGTATAATGAAAGATCTCTCTGAAGACAGATGTTAAAGACGCTTTTACTTTATCATTTATCAGAAAAGTTTAAATGATGTCTGGTAATTGGATTTGTAGTGATATGAATACTTTACACTGTTTTTAACTGGGATACCTTCCAAAGATGTCTCATCTATATCATGAATTGAGATCATTTCACATTTCCAAATATTGAGTTTTAGACCCGAGGAATATGAAAATTGTTCCACCATTTCCAAAGCATTAGATAACTGTTTTTTATCCTGCAAGAATAGTGTGGTATCGTCGGCTAGCTGTGCAATTTTAAACTCCATATCAAATATAGAAATTCCTAACAACCTTTCATTTTGGTTAATCCTCAGACAAAGTAACTCTGTGGCTTAAAGAAATAAAAACGGGGATATTGGACAACCCTGTCTGACTCCACGATGATGTCAAACCTTTTAGATGTATCAAAGTTAACATCACTGAGCTATTAATATCTCTATAAAACATGGTTACAGTATCGATAAATGATTTGCCGAATCCAAATAACTCTATAGTACGGAAAATAAATGTGTGTTCTAAGGAATCAAAAGCTTTGTAAAAGTCAAGAAAAAGTGTGAGACCCTCTGATTGAATTAGATTAGAATAATCCAACACATCTAATACTAATCTTATATTATTAGATATGTGACGGCCTTTCATGAATCCCGATTGAGATTCAGAAATAATGTGATCTAGACCAGTACTTCATCTTTTAGCATAAACAGAGGCTAATAGTTTATAATCTAATGTTAACAGAGTGATCGGCCGCCAAGTGTCAATTAATAAAGGCTAAAAGCTTGATTTGGGAATATGGGATATAACTCCCTGTTTCATATAGAGGTCATTTCTCCCTGACTGATGCATTCCTTATACATATGAAATAAAGGCAGTTTAATAAACTCCCAAAAGTGGAGATCGAATTCGACTGAAAGCCCGTCAATACCAGCGGATTTACCTTTTTCCATTGGATGCAGAGCTTGCTTAATTTCATCTATTGACCAATCAGCGTCACAAATTTGACTATACTCACGATCAATAATTGTAATACGGTGTTTAATTATATCAATACATTTTTCACAGAAGTCATAGTTAAATGTAGAGGTATAAAGATTGCTATAATTGTTCTGGGGTGTTTAGAGGTAACTCCATCAATGTTAAGTGCTGAAAGAGCTTTCCTCGGACCGTTTCTTTTTTCCAGGGCAAAACAATAGCTAGAAATCTTTCCCCTCCTCAACCCATTTTGCCCGAGACCTTATATATGCACCTTTAGCAAACTCTATAAGCTCTGTCGAAGTCCAGACTTCATTCTTTTATTTCCAAATCTTCTTCTTCTGTAATCGTATCTTTAGCTAGTAATACATTAAGTCTATTAATCAACTCAGAATCAGTTTTATGTTTAATATCTTTAAGTTCTTTACTTCTTTTAACTGCAATATATCTAGCTTTATATTGAAAAAACTCCCAATTTGTTATATAATCTCTGATTAACCCGGTAAATAATTCTTTGGTAAGATTGATAATACAATCATTGAATTTGTTGTCTTTTAACAAGGCATTATTAAGTTTCCAATAGCCCCTCATTCTCGGCTTATCTTTGATTTCACTCAATTTTATTGCACTTAATGTATGATCTGATAAGGGGGCAGTGACGTGTGAAACATCTTTTACATAGTTAAGGATAGAAGATGAAATTAGTCAAAAGTCAATCCTAGATCTGAAAGACAAGCTTTTATTGGACCAGGTAAAGTCTTTGGTAGAAGGATTGAAGAACCGCCATGCATCAGTAAGGGAGAGATCGGAGCACAGAGAAAGAATTAGATCATTATTCATCCTGCTATCAAGTCTATGGGGGAATCTATCCAGGAGATCGTCCATACATTCATTAATAACCCATAAAGTGTCATGATTCTGCCATCTTGTCTTTGTTATCACTGGTCTTGTGGCAGGATCATGGCAGACCCATGTTTCATGTGCAGCACATGGCCATTTGTTTGGGCCATGTGCTTGCGTTGTCTCGTCTCGTTACCCCGCCCCCTTGTTATCCTCGTCTCAATTATTGTCTAGTCAGTTTCACCTGTCCTCGTCATTAGTGTTCCCTATTTAATCCTCTTGTATCTGCTGTCTTTTGTCGGTTCATTGTGATTAGTGATGGCAAAATGAGGCTTCCTGAACCACTGAGACCTCGCAGACCATTGGTTCACCCAAAGGTCCATTACTCGAAGCTTCATTCAGCATTGCTCACTAGTGACACCTAGTTACTGTGCAAAGAAATAGCAGACCAATTAATTCATTCTGAAACAATGACCTGAGCAGACTTATGATGTCAGTATACCCCCCTGTTCTGTTTTATTTATTTATTTATTTTCTTCTCACTGTTAATGGCTGTAACCTTTCATTTGCAATAATAAAAATACCTGAGCAGACATTTGTCCATTGCCTGGGTATAAAATAAAATATGTATATTTCTCTGTCTGAATTTACTTCTGCAGAGACAACTGTGTGTGTCTGTCTCTCTCTCTCTCTCTCTCTCTCTCTCTCTCTCTCTCTCTCACTCACACACACACACACACAGAGAGAGAGAGTTAATTAATTATTCATAAATGGTTTGGATAGTGACAGTATGAACAACAAAAGTGACACTGTTGAGTGCAGTGCTTATGGTGGAGGTAGTATAATAAAGTAAAGTGCAACAGAAAAGTGTGGGGTGGTAAAGGTTAAGAATTGTTTCTGGTGATTTTGTGCATTGAACTGTTACTATTTTTGTGCAGTGTTGTGCTTATGGGACTGGGGACGTAGAGGAACGAAGGAAGGATTAAAAATTATTTTTATTGAGGAACAGAATTTTTTCAAGTGTGTTGGGGCTTAGACGATTCCTCTTCTTGGACAGAACCTCTCCAGCCTTGGAAAAGATCCTTTCGCATGGAACAGAGGATGCGGGGGAACATAAAAATGCCAGGGCCAGATGGTATAAATGAGGATACTGATGTTTATGTTGAGCCCAATATACCAGTGGATCCTCAGATCTTGTGAGATTTACTTCAGATAAATATCGGTCCACTTCTACAGTAGCATCTGCTGTTGCACTTGAGCTCCTTCTACCGTGTTCAACCGTGCTGTCCAGCAGATGCCAAAGGTCACCTAATAATAGAGGTACAAAAAAATAAAACTCCATTAACAATGGTTCACAGTACTAATCACTAATGTGAACATTCACACAACAAACACATATAGTACTTACTGTTGTCTGTGGATTGGCCTGCTTCTGACGAGGCTGGCAGCTGAGTTGGAGGTGTATTGGTGGAAGCAGAATGGAGACCAGAACTTCTGATTACAGTAGCGCATTCAGATTTTAATCTTGATACGGCTTCTTGCAGTTTCCCTTGACTTAAGAATCCCAGTTTTTTTAATCTGGGATCCAATAACGTGGGTATGGTCATCACACTGATTGATTCTAAATGTACTGCTTGTTCCCTGACCCTCCGTACAAGGCTGTCACCCAGCTGCCTTGCTGGATTGGACTTGAGGCCTTCTAGCTTACTCGTTACAGCGTGATTCAGCATCTTCATCAAAGGAATCACTTTGGAGGCAGACACCCTTTTCTCTCCTGAAAGCTCTACTGTAGCCTGGCGGAAAGGGGCAAGAACATGTAAAGCATCCTGGACTGCCTCATACTCCAGGGCTGTAGGAGGGGTGATGTCGGTCTTTAGAGAGGCCAGGGCTGCCCCCACTGGCTCTCTCAGCTGATAGAGACGTTCCAGCATGTTATAAGTGCTGTTCCAGCGAGTGTCCACTTCAATTATCATTTTCAGAACTGGTCTCCCCATCTGCTCCTGTACTTGGGCCAGTCTCTCTTTTGCTGTAGTGCTTGTTCGGAAATAGGTCACAAGTTTCCTACATTTGGTTCGAATGTCGTTGAAGCTACTGATGTCATCAAAAGATTTCCTCACAATAAGGTTTAGTGCATGTGCAATGCATACCGCATGCCTAACATTCAGTGATCGTACACATGCTATCATGTTGGCTGCTGCATCAGTTACCAGGCACTTCACTTTATCCTTTATGCCCCACTCCTCCATGAGCGTGATATGTCCAGTAGCTAAGTTCTCAGCAGTATGGCTCTTAGGGAAATGCTGTACACCTAGTAAAATAGTGCAGAGCTTGTCATTGTCTATAAAATGGCAAGTCACTGCTAGGTAGGCATCCATGTTTAGCGATGTCCACATGTCAGAGGTGAGGCTTATAGCCTGAACGTTCTGCAACTGCTCTCTTGCCTTCTCCTTAGCCTCCTTGTACTTATGATCAACCATGACCTTCAAAGCCTGTGGATAGAAATAAATGCAGTTACTCTTACTTTTAACTTCTTAAAAAATGATGAACCACTTTATTAATCACATACCTTTCTAGTTGGGATCACGTAAGTGGGATCCAACACATGCAGGAGCTCCCTAAATCCATCATCATCCACAATGGAAAAGGGTTGGGAGTCCTTGATGACCATGTTCACCAGGGCCTCATTCACCATTTCTTTTTTGGAATCTATAATAAAATAAAATGCAGGTGTATTGTAGGAGCCTAAAACATTATTTAAATAATGTTTTTTAATGATTATTATCAATTACTTTGACTACTGTGTGGATTGTTAGTAGTCTGTGCATGCTCGTGCAGTGCTCGATAATGCCTGAGCATAGAGGAGGTGTTATTGCTGTATGTCAGCTCCTTTAGGCACAGCAAGCATTTCACCTTGAAACATAAATGAATAGACATTAAATATAATACAGCCATATAGTGAGGATTATTATATAAAGACAGTAAAATAATAATAATAACAAAAATAATACAAATTGTGTTTGTACCTTATTGTGAGCAACCATTTCAAAAAACTCCCAGACAGGGGAGGATTTCCTCTTTCTTGCTGGCTCCATTACAAGGAAAAAGGAAGAGGTCACAAAAGGCAAACAATTCCAAAAGGGCAATCCAAATCAAAAAGCAGTCCAGTCCAAAATCCAAAAATCCAAAGCAATCCAAATAATCTTATCTAATTAATATAACAATACTATAATATAGCTACTATAATTAATACTAACAATATACTATAACTAATCTAACCTGATATAATGTAATAATATACAGCCCTAACACATATATTGCACAATAACGACGATGAAACAACTCTCTAACTCTAACTCTCTGACTCGCTTACGCTACTACAACTGATTCTACTACTCCTGCAACACCCACAAGGAGGCGCGAGTTTCGAACCCCCTTTATCCGGAAACGACACTCAGACCGAACCGATGACGTCTCCACACAAACCGAGGCCTCGTTTGTCATTAGTCACGTGATTTTCACGTTAACAACACAAGCCTCGAATCGCGGCTTCATCTGGCACGCCCCTTTTTGCTCGACACAAGCTCCGACGCCTCGCTTCAAATGTCACATCACTAATTGTGATTGTTGTAAATGTCTGATAAATTGCACTAATATTCTCCTAGTGTTATATTTATGTTAATAAGACATTGTAGTTCTACGGTGTCGCCTGGTCTGTTCTGCTTTTATTTTGAAAAGCGCCGTTTTTTCTTCTTGTGATGTTTTTTGTCGCGCTAAACTTCCTGTTACTCTCATCACAATGTGGTGCTCACGCGTCGTCGGAAGAACGAGCTCTGAACTGTGAAGGTGTGTCGAACTAGAGAGCATGCTAGTTGATGGCCGAAACTATTTGATTAGCACCCTTGGAGAGCGGAATGAGGTATGAAGGAAAAGAATGTCATTATTTCATTTGTTTATGGGTTAATTGTACATTCCATAAATATAAAAGCAATATATTCTTTCTGTGAACAACTAATATATTGTATTTCATTTAAGGGAAGCATGTGATATTTTATTTGTCATGAAGGCTTAAAAACATATTTCATATTGGTTAAAATGTTAAAATGATTTGTATGGGATGTAAACATGATTTATATGTGAATTATTGGTGAAGCTACATAGAAGAATTTTGTATTTCTTCTGTTTTCTTCTGTAGTTTTCACGGTGTTCATTGTGCTTATGGTGCATGGTGCACGTTGAGAGGAAGAAATAAATCTACACCCGTTTGAAACTCTCTGCGTCTTGATCAATAAATCCAAGGGGCCGCTACAGTGAAAACTCATCGCTGCACCAGCCCTGCCATCCCTGGTGAGAAGCTGACGCCATCACATCCGAGGTCCAACTACCAACCTGATACCAGCCAGTTTACTTCGCTTGCATCCAACTCCTGCACCCAGGCAAGACTTAAAATGGACAGCATGTTTAAGGTACAACTAGAGATGTAAAAAGAGACACTGGATGCCAAGGAGCAAAAGGTTGAAAAGAGACAATTTCTACACACGCAAGCTTACAGCATAACTGAAGTGACTTAAATAATAACATGGTATTATAAGGTCAAAATAACTTGCGAGCTAATTCTCCGTTCCTAACGCTTCTAAAAAAAAAATGGTGACTATTTCAAGAAACTGACCCATGTGCTTGTGTCATATGTATTTGTGAAAAGGTTGAATGGTGAATTTTTGTTGTTACTGTTTTATGCAAAAATCCTTTTGATGTCCATAATCTGTTAATGCTTGGCATAAACATTACTCTGTGGTAAAAGGCAACTACAGCTTACAAGTGTAAATTCAGGCGTAGGACAATCAAAGGCTACACTCGACTTAAAGCAGCAGCACAAACAAACAAGATGTCACGTAAAGACACACCATGCAGATCCAGCTCACGTGAAAGAAAGCTAACAGAGAAAGGCCAAGAGATGCATGACCAAGACACCAGAAAACGTGAGAAAGCATTTAACAAGACCTATGACTCTTGGAAGCTGGTAGCAAGGGAGACTAGGAAAAAATTAAAAACCCTCTGTTCATCAGAAGACCTTAATGAATTACAGCAAGACATTCAAGCAAAGCAAGATGACGTAGGTCAACAGTATGAACTTATCCTACGTAACAGTAACACCACACCAGAGATTGTAAAGAAAATGGATGCCTGCGTTACGCTAACAAAAGACATTTGTGGACTCATAAGTAACCGTCTAGAGACTATTAATCAAGATTATAATGACCAACTTGAGAAGGAAAGGGTTAGAGAAACATTAAACAAAGATGAATATGGGTCTGTCTTTGGCCACACTAAAACTGAAACAGTAAGCTCAGCGGAGTCACCGGAGAGATTGAGCAACCACTCCACCTCAGCCAGTACCCACAGCAGTAGAGTAGATGCACAAGCAGAGCTTGCGGCTAAGCTGGAACAATCAAAAGCCATGAAAGAAATCCAAACACAGCAAGCACATCTTCACAAGTTAGAGAGTGAATGGAAACTTAAAGAGGCAAAAATGTTAGTAGAAATGAAACAAAAAGAGGTGGAAATGCAACAACAGTTGGAACAAGAGAGAGCCAAATTGCAGCAGTTACAAGCAGCAAAAGACGTTGCCATAGCAGCAGCTCGTGTGAGAGCATATGATGATTTTGAAGGTTTTGAGAACCATGATGAGGAGATTAATGACGAAACTAACTCTGCTTGCTACAGAACGGAAACTGGACCTCGATTAAATCCTGATGCTGCATCATTCCAACCTCACCAAGCTGCTCCTGAAGTGACAATGAACCAAGAGTCTGTCAGTCTAGCCCAAGCAATCGCCAGCTCATTAAGCATGAACCGCTTGCCGGTCCCTGAACCAACCACCTTCAGTAGTGACCCTTTACAGTTTACAGATTGGAAGATGTCATTCATAGCTCTTATTGACAGAAAACCCCTCCCACCAAGTGAGAAGATGTTTTATCTCAAAAATTATCTTGCTGGAGAGGCGCGCAAAGCTGTAGAAGGTTTCTTTTATCGAGATTCAGAGAGCGCATACAATGGAGCATGGAAAGTCTTACAAGACAGATATGGGAACCCGTTCATCATACAAAGAGTTGTAGTGGCAATTTTAATGATATTCATTGATCTTTAGTTAAATATAGATGATTCGAAGAATGTCACATGTGTGTCTCTCACTTGTAGTGAGAAAGGATTCTGTTTATGTACCTGGGGAGGCAGAAGAGGGAGACACTCCAGAGAACAGACGAACAAGGACCTCTGACCTAGATGTCAGAAGGCCATTTGGTGCAGGGGAGCTTAGTGGGCCAACTAGTGACGTCTATGGAAAACTACTGGGAGGAAGGCTCTGGGGGGAAGAAGGCCTTGAAACTAAGATAAAAGCTAGTTCAGTTTGTCTGGGGGTGTGTCACTCTTCTGCACAGGGTAACAACTGTGTATTAGACTGCTCCTATTCTTGCAAGAATAAATACTTCTATTTTATATAATTTGACTCTGAGTGTCTCTTACGCAGTGATGTTTGTTTGAGAATTTTTGCCACAACAGTTTTGGTGTCAGAAGTGGGATTCCTTGGACGTGTTCCCTGGACCTGAGATCGGACGGTGTTTGGCCACCTGGACTAAGTAAGTTCCAGCTCTACCTCGTAAACTTGAGAGAGAGGGGCCGACCGATATCAGGGCCGGGAGAATCGACCACTGGAATCTAAAGAACCCGCAAGTGGCATGAAACAACGTCTCTGGTAAGGGTCATTTAAATTCGGTTTAATTGGGGGAAGAGTGAAATTGAACCATATTGGCTGAGGGCTGTTTCTGTGGTACGTAATCTGAGATTAATTGAGATCTATATATAGATCAAGAGGTTTCAAACAGATACGAAAATTATCTGAGATTAACTGAGATCTGTAACGGATCAAGAGGTTTCAAACAGATAGGTAACCTGAAAATCAGTTGTTCCACCACGGAGCAAATTGTTTTTTAGGTGCTGAGGCTAATTAGGGGGAGCCAGAAAAGATTTTTTTTTGGTAACCCTTAATTAGGAGGGCACTAACAAGTGCAACCCGACCGATTTGGGTTAAAAGAAAAAATCGGATTTGGTAGGGACGCCTAACAGATTAAAGAAAACGCGCGTTGAAGAGAAATCCACAGAGAACAGAAAACAGCCGGTATGGGGATGTCTCAAAAGCAAGCTTGCGAAATTTGGTACACCGGTGTTTTGTCAAATGAGGTATTGAGCGCCACAACATTAAAGATGGTGCGGGAATCAGTTGAACAGAGCAGTGAGAAACAAAAGTTGTGTCTGCGTTCAACATGTGTGTAAAAAATGTGAACAGATAATGGATTGTTGGCTTGAAGATAAAATGTCGAACTGCCAGGAGAAATAATGTTTTTACTTCTTCATCCAGTAAATGGATGCATGACATTAGATGTCTATAGAACTTAAATTTATATGACAACGATTGAAGTAGCAAGAAGCAATAAGGCTGTCTGTGTGAAATAGAGGGAACTGTAAGTGAGACTTGGTGGAAAAGGGAAGTGAAAAAACAAAAAGGTTGGTGTGTGAGACATGTGTGTGTGGGGATTGTTCAAACAATCATGGACTGGTTAGATAATGAAGGAACTGGCATGTTTGAGAAAAGAAAGGAGAGGATAATGAGGGAACTGGCATGTAGGGAAAAGAAAGGAGAAATATAGTAGAAAACTATATGTGATGAAAATAGACATGGTCTGACAGAATTTATGGAAGTCAAATTAACTGTTTAAATGGTGAAATGAAAAGTCAGTTTTAGAATAAAATAAGGCATTGTATGATTGACAGGGATTAACATGATATGAAGAATGTTTTAAGAACAATTCTAGATTTTGATAAAATAAGGATGAAATGATGATATATCTGCTTTATTTTATTAATGTTAAGAAAATAAGGGTATTGAAGCAAGTAGCTATAATGGTTGTCTGTGTAATTTACGGACTGTAATATAATCTGTTTTGGAGAAACAGTAGAGATAAGACTGAGACAATAATGATAATATTAAGTTGAATCTGCAGACTAACCATGTGATGGAAGGGAAAGGCTTCAAACCAGTTGTAATTAAAATAATGATGTACAAATTGTTACACTTTATGAAGAGTAACGGAACAGTCCGGGAAAACAAATTCGAATATTTTGAGCATTTTCTGTGCTGCTCATGAAATTATGTTCCGCCAATAAAATGATGAAGATTATGATTTGGCTATTGTGATTAAATCCGCGACTGGTGGACTGTAAAAGAATACAGAGGACTGCTTATCAGTGGCTCTGTTTACATTCCTGAAATGGGACACACACTGCTTCAAGAGTGTGCAGTAAGTTGGAGCCGTTTGCAAGCTCACAGTGATCAAACTATAGTCAAGGACAGGTGTCTGATGCTGTAATTGAGGCTGACACATGAACCCACCAGATGACAGAGAGTGAAGGGGTTTTGAAAATGTGATAGTGACACATTTCTGATAATAATGTGGGTTTGAAAGTAGATCAGTGTTTAAATGACGACAGTAACATTTTTCGTCTGAGAAATAAGAGATAAAAACAAGGTCAAAGATTGAAGTCTTAAAGTGAATCCTATAAGAAAGAAAAGATCTATAATAGTGTTGATGTAAAATTAATGACTCCAACAAATGTGAGTTGCAAAATATATCAAAGTAACTAACAGGATGATTGTGTTTTAATTAAACATTTTAGAAAGGGTTTAGATTAAGGAGAGAGACTAATCTCACGAATGATTTATAATAATTGCAAAAGATGTATCAAGCAGAGAGTGCTAGCCTTGTCAAAGTTAACGTAATTGAGAACTTGACAAACTAAAATTGAGATGAAATGTGAAACGAATAATTATTTAAGATCAAGTAAGCAGAAGCAATACTGGATTAACAGTTGCTGAATGCTGATTAAACAAACAGCTTGAAAAGTTGGCCATGAAAGAACTAGAAGCTGATGTTTTTGCTTTCAAAAGATAAGTTTATTATTGGCTGTAATGAAACAGTTTGCTTATCTGGATCTGATGTGTACTGTGGCTGAAACTGCCAGTGCAACAGAGACTCAATCTGAGTGGAAATTTGTGATGTCTAAATAAAGACAACTATAAAAATTATGTTTATTTGGAAACACATGTAATTTCTGGCAAATATGCCTTAAGCTGAGATAAAGCTATAGGATGGTAGATAAAAGTTTGATGTTAGAAGTTTATGAGAGTGCAGTGTGCCAGTCCTGAATGCCTCAGAGTCTCTCTCATTCAATGTCAGCTCAAAGCTGTTATCTGTGATAAGCTATTTGTAGTAAAGCACAGTTTCAGTTGAAGAATCATAGACACAGAGATGTTTAAAGAAACAATTGCCATAAAGGGCAATTTGTATTTGTAAATGTTTTAAATGTAAAACTGAATGACTTTAAAGAAGTCTTTAAAATAATAATGCAGAACTTGAAGACATTTTTAGGACCAGTAACTTCTTTGTCTCATTTAGTCTCCACCATTCAGGACCGATGGCTCCGTCTACAGGTAAAGTTCACTGAACGTACGGATGATCCAAATTCGCTGAGTATAGTCTAAGCAGCTAGGTTTCTGCTTTTAAGATGGTTAATGGATTTAAGTGATTAAATACTGTTGTTATTGACCTGTCTCCCTGTGTGAACACTATTAGGCAATGGGAATGGCTCTGGTGACTCTTGAACGTGCTTTTCCTAAGCTCCAGAGAACAACAGATTTTGTTGAAGAAAACCGATTGTGTGATGGGAAAAAAAGCGGTCACCAGTGGGCACGAGTGACCATCTCGATGACGGGTAAGACCTTCTTTGGCCAGACAGGGGGCAACCTAAGCCAGAGGGCTCACGTAAAGTCACTGGGCATTTCCTGAATGGGGGTGTTTTATGTGAGACAGGTATGAGAGTTGAGCAGGTGCTGTGAGGCCAGCAGCGTCCTTATGCCGTTAAGGGGAGATGACGCGGTGACGAGTTACGGCATGTCTCCCCATAATGCAAAGCTCCTCTATACCACTCACCAGAAGAAACCGCATTAGTTGTATGGCTTGTCTTTCATTGTGACAAGTGTCTGCAACTATACCAGGGGGACAACACCCTGAGGAGAAGAAAATTATAGACAAGGAGCTAATGGCAATGGGCTTTCAAGAGCCAGCTGAGACCGTAAGGGGGATTGCCATTATTAATTGTTGTGGAGACAGTAATAAAACTTTTTGATGTCGGTTGCCTTATGGGCAAGGAAAATGTATAGAAGTTGATTTAGAACTAGTCTATAACATAGTTCTAACTCCTGAAGGTCGTTAGACATGGTGGTGACTAAAGATAAAGACAGCTTTTGTAGATTTAAGTCTGGATAACAAAGGTGGATGGTCAAAGGTTATTGTAATGAATTTAATATTACATTTTGTATAAGAAATGGATTTATAGTGAGAGAGACTGCTTGAGCGGAGGAAGGAATGGTAACTGTGTCTGTCTTTCTGTTATCGGCCTGCTAGAGCAAGCTGAAGAAAAATGAATAATGAACAAGACATGCTTTGAAAGTGGTTAAGAGACCATGTAAAATTAGGGAAAAGCTACAGAAAATATGTGAAGTTTAAAATCTTATTTAAAATTTAAATCCTTTTAACGATGATATAAGGAAAGGGCAAACATTGAGAATGAGCAGTTAACATATGTGTGTCTAGTATGAGTGTGTGTGTGATGGTGACAGCACTTTATGTTGTATGTATTAGTTTGGGGTACTAATATTAGAACAGTATTGAAATTAGAACAGAACAGTTTTATCATTACAGATGGGTTAAGGCAAATGACAAATTTTAAAGAAGCCGATAATTCTGAGTGGAACGGTTGAAAAGACAATACAGAACATGGGACGAGCTTTAAGTTGATTGGACATCAAGCTCTGTCTGGTAGTAATACTTTTGTCGTGCAGGATGTCGATTTGAATTATGTTCTGGATCAGTTTAAGTATTTGTGTAAATTGGAATTGTGTAGTTGTAGATCACCATCTGGCATGGGCTGAGATAAATGAAAATGTTGTAGATTTGATGGCAACAACAAAATGACATATTGGCTAAGTCAATTTCGAAGTATCAAGAGAGCCCTTAACATTTATGATAATTGTGAACAAAGGGGGAGAAATGATTGACTGACATTGACCAAGTCTGTACAGCACGACCTGACCTGAAAATTGACTTTAGAAATGTTTGTAGATGACTGACTTGAGAGACCAAACAACAGGCCTGTAAAGCAAGATTCGCTGTGAGACTCAGGGACGTTGCCCGTCAAATACTTCGATAAGAAGATGAGATTGGGCTTTAAGTGAAGAATGTTATGTTAAATTGATGCTCGAGTTGTGTCGTGCATCAAGAGGGAGATGGTATAACAATTGCCAAATATGGTTTACTTGGGTCCCAAACAAAATTTGCTGTCTGTACATGTATTTGCAGGACTGTTTCAACAGGAACGCCAGGGCAGATGCAGCAGCGAAGGCCGTGGCAGCACAGCAGACAAAAGAAACTACGTATTTTACTATCTGAAAATAACCTCGACATTGTTTTTCTTTACAGAGCATGCAGACTTTTGGATACAGGGGAGAATGGGCCTAGTAAAATAATGGTTACGGATGAATTTGACTGACTATCCTTGCCTGGATTGTTTTTGTAGCAGAAAGAAACAAGGTCACACCTGCGCAGCGCATAACTTAAATTTTCCTTTTACAGAATGTCAGGATGGGTTGCAGAAAACAGAACTGATTCTGTTCCAAATGTATAAATATTGTTTTTCAGGGGAAAAGGATCCTGAGTGCTATTAAGTGAGCGAGAAATTATCCGGTGATAATGTTTCAGGTTGATTCCACAGGTCACACCAAAGGGGACGAGCGGCTAGACAAGCGGTCACTAACAAAATACTTAAGGTCTCCATTCACAGGTGACAGTTCACTCCAGTGGGGGTGCGGTCGTGATTTAAGGGAAAACCTTATAAGGATCAGAAAATGGTTGGAGTGTGACACCTGGGTCCAACCCTCTCACCTTAGACAACACCAACAGGCCACAACCATCCCATAGTCCATGGGGCGAACGAGATTATCAACACGCCTGGAGGAGGAACCAACTGCCAACTGATGGTTTAAGTTTAACAGAAGAATGGGGTTTTGTGATTATTTTGAGGATTTGATTTGATTAAATCAAAATAGGGCTTAGTATTGATATACAGTAGATCAAAGATTTGATTGGTTACTTATTCATTAGGAAATATTTAAGGAAAATGTTTTTGGGAAGAGAAGATCTATTAATGTAAATTATAGGGATAATTGTTGAAGCTTATTAAGTAGAACCACAGCATGCTTGAATTAAAAGTATTGATTTGATTGTAAATGTAGAAAATATATTGATTGTGTCCGTAATGGAAATATTAGAGTTAATATTGAACAACTGCACTGGTTAGAAGAATGGATAAAATTATAAGACTTCTCTGGTTAGATTTTGTTAAATATGGCATTAAATAGAGCTTACTAAATTGAATTAGAAGTGAACAATATGGTTAGGAAAACCGAGATGAAATATGGAGATGGGCGTAGATTAATGGAAAAGGCTTAATGATAGGAGTTAGGATTGTTATTCTAATAATTTTGTTATTCATGGGTGAATATGATTACAGTGACAGGTGAAACATGCTGTCTGTTCAATTGGTGAAAATGACAGTCTATCCCAAGGATGAACAAAATTATGTGACGACACAGGTAGCGGGAGCTACAGTGAGATATGTGTTAAATGTATGTTCTGTTTGTTTTTCTTCTATTTTGTTTATTTTCTGAGAAAGATTAAGGGCAAAGATTTAAAGGGGGTTAAAAGCAGCAGTCATCCATGTTACGAGATGACGTACAAAGATAGGGTTTGAAACTGAGGGATTTTTTTATTTTACTTTTATCTGGTTGTTTCCTTGCTATGTTATAACTACATTTTCCTTACTGTCGTGACTGAGGGTCTGTTTACAGGAGCGCAGGAACAGAGATTTCTCGCTTAGCCCGGCGCAGTGAAATGTTTACTTGCTTGCTAAAATATTACGGGGCCTTTCCCCCACAAAAACAGCCTTATGCTTCTTCATTCTAAACTTTTCTTCACAGGTTCAAGGAGCATTCATCATTTAGGATCATTTATGCAAAAATCAGAGATGAAAAGTATAAGTGTGATGATATGACTTAAAATTTGTCTTATTGTTTATTATTGTGATTATGGGTAATCAGAATGATAAAAAGTGAGGAGTTGTAGTGGCAATTTTAATGATATTCATTGATCTTTAGTTAAATATAGATGATTCAAAGAATGTCACATGTGTGTCTCTCACTTGTAGTGAGAGGATTCTGTTTATGTACCTGGGGAGGCAGAAGAGGGAGACACTCCAGAGAACAGACGAACAAGGACCTCTGACCTAGATGTCAGAAGGCCATTTGGTGCAGGGGAGCTTAGTGGGCCAACTAGTGACGTCTATGGAAAACTACTGGGAGGAAGGCTCTGGGGGGAAGAAGGCCTTGAAACTAAGATAAAAGCTAGTTCAGTCTGTCTGGGGGTGTGCCACTCTTCTGCACAGGGTAACAACTGTGTATTAGACTGCTCCTATTCTTGCAAGAATAAATACTTCTATTTTATATAATTTGACTCTGAGTGTCTCTTACGCAGTGATGTTTGTTTGAGAATTTTTGCCACAACAGGGCTTTCCGAGATAAGCTTATGAGGTGGCCAAAAATCAACACAAACGACCCACTAGCACTACAACAGTTCGCTGACTTCCTTCAAGGCTGCACTGAGGCGATCCCACATGTCAAAGGACTAGCTATCCTTAACGATTGTGAAGAAAATCACAAGTTGCTCAAAAAACTACCAGAATGGATCGTGCGCAAGTGGAGTCGAATTGTTGTAGAGGAACTTGACACATCCGGAAGCTATCCAGATCTTGCATGCTTCACAAAGTTCCTGAGCAAAGAGGCACGGATAGCCTGTAACCCTATTGCTTCTCCATTGTTGATGAATTTCAAGGTCACAGATGAAAGATCACCAAAGAGAGCGAAAGCTTTCAACACAAATACACAAACAAAAAGTTTCGCTTCGGAGAAACAAGAAACAAACGGCAGTAAACCAAAATCACCTTGCTCCGTCTGTAAAAGTGAAGCTCATAACATCACTAAGTGTCCCACCTTCGCAGCGAAGAGTGGTGAAGACAAAAAGGCATTCATCTGTGAAAATCGGCTCTGCTTTGGGTGCCTGAGGAAGGGTCACATGACCAAAGATTGTAAGAGGCGACACACATGCAATATATGCAGCCGTCGTCACCCAACCTGCTTGCATGAAGACAGGAAGCAAAGACCTGTGGAAGCAACAACGAATAGCTCCACTTCCACAGAAAACCATGCAAGCTTGGAAACGCACAAAGTCGTATCCCATGCATCAACACAACGTGCTTCCGCTACCTCAAGTATCGTCCCAGTCCTTGTGTCTTCGATACAAGAGCCACACAGAGAAGTACTTACGTACGCAATACTGGACACACAGAGTGACTCAACGTTTGTCTTAGAAGATCTACTTGACAAACTGAATGTTGATGCCCAACCAGTAAAACTAAAATTGAGTACTATGACGGCTATTGACACAATCATATCTAGCAAGAACGTCCATGGTCTACAAGTTCGAGGACTGCACTCTAAGAACTACATCCAAGTACAGCAGGCCTACAGCCGTGACTTTATCCCGGTGGACAAGTCTTACGTCCCAACGAAGGAAACAGCATTACTGTGGCCTCATCTCAGACATTTGGCAGATAAGCTACCACCCCTTCAAGACTGTGATGTAGGGCTCCTGATTGGATATGACTGTCCATCTGCACTAGCTCCTCTTGAGGTTATCATTGGGGACAAAAATCAACCGTTTGCACAGAGATCAAAACTAGGATGGAGTATCATAGGCTCAGCAAACCCTCACCTAGACAGACAAGGAAATCAGAGCTTTGTGCATCGGCTCACAGTAAAAGAACTGCCAATTCCAGCAGCGACAGATGTTCTAAAAGCCCTAGAATCAGACTTCACAGAGAGAGCTTATGAAGATAAATATGTGTCCCAGAACGATGTTAATTTCATACAGTTCCTCAGTGACAACATCACGCAGAAGAAAGACGGACATTATGAGATGCCCCTCCCTTTCAAGGGCAATAGTCCACCCAACCTATCAAACAACAAGAGGCTAGCCACAGTTCGCCTGCAGTGCCTTAAGAAGAAATTAAAGACCAATAAACAATATTATGATCAATACAAAACATTCATGGAAGAAACGATTAACAAGGGTGATGCAGAGCCTGCCCCTACAACATCTGCGGGAGAGACTGAGTGGTACCTTCCGCATCACGGCATCTATCACCCCAGAAAACCAGAAAAGCTGAGAGTCGTATTCGACTGTTCAGCCAAATTCCATGGGGTTTCTCTAAACGACACTCTACTAACTGGGCCTGATCTTATCAATCCTTTGGTAGGAGTTCTTTGCCGCTTCAGGAAGGAGGCCGTAGCGATCATCTGTGATATCGAAAGAATGTTTTATCAGTTTTCCGTCACTCCTGAATCCCGCAATTATCTGAAATTCCTCTGGTGGAAAGGTGGAGATTTGGAAAAGGAACCACAGGAATACAGGATGGCGGTTCATCTCTTCGGAGCCGCCTCGTCTCCAGGATGCGCCAATTTTGGCTTGAAACATCTGGCACGGCAACACAAAGCTACCTATCCACTAGCATCAACATTTGTGGAGAAAAACTTTTATGTTGATGACGGGCTAGTCAGCGTCCCATCTGTCGAGGAAGCCAAGAACCTGATTGCTGAGTCACAGGAGTTGTGCAGAAGAGGAGGCCTACGCCTCCATAAATTCAACTCAAATGAGGAAGCAGCCCTCGCCTGCTTAGATCCCTCAGAAAGAGCAGCAACCATCGAACCTCTAGGACTGGATCCATCCCTATCAGAGCGTGCACTCGGCATTCAATGGTCGATTAAAACTGACACTTTCAGCTTTAACAGCAGCTTGAAAGATCAGCCTTCAACCCGGCGTGGTTGCCTTTCTGTCATTGCCTCTCTTTATGACCCACTTGGATTCATCGCTCCATTCAGCCTAACTGGAAAGCGTATACTTCAAGAGGCATAGAGGCATCGGTTGGGATGATCCACTCCCAGAAGATTTGAGGCCACGGTGGGAGGAGTGGATAAATGGGCTTCACAGGTTGAAAGAGGTTTCAATTCCGAGATGTTACCACCCAATTGACTTCCATAACATCGTCAGAGTAGAGTTGCACCATTTTTCGGATGCCAGCTACGTGGGATACGGTGCATGTTCTTACCTCAGGTACAAAAATGACAGGGATGAAGTCCATTGCAGTCTCGTGTTGGCGAAAGCAAGGGTTGCACCCTCAAAGGTCACAAGTATCCCGAGACTAGAACTCGCGGCAGCTGTGGTTTCTACGAAAGTCAGTGTCATGTTAAAGGGTGAACTTGACATAAAGATTGACGAAGAGGTTTTCTGGACAGATTCACAAGTTGTGCTTGGGTACATTAACAATGACGCCCGTAGGTTCCACATATTTGTTGCAAACCGTGTTCAGCTGATAAGGGATAACAGTGATCCCAGTCAGTGGCACTATGTGGACACCTCAGAAAACCCGGCAGATCATGCTTCCCGAGGTCTTCGTGCTTCAGACATTCATTCAACAAACTGGCTGCGAGGACCGAAGTTTCTCTGGGAGCGTAAATTACTTCTAACACCTAGCGCTCCATCAGAATTACTCGTTGGTGATCCTGAAGTCAAGACAATTCAGGTGCTTGCAACTGAAGCCAAAAACCACGATGACATCCTCAGGCGTCTGAGTCAGTTTTCCTCCTGGACAACAATTCTTAAGGTGGTGGCAAGAATCAAGAGGCTTGGTTCTAAACAGAAACAACACAGTGAGTATGTGACTGTTAAGGAGCGTGAGAAGGCTGCAGACGAAGTGATTAAGATTGTACAGCAGCAAGCCTTCCCCCAGGAGATAAAGATGCTTCAGGGTAAAAAAGACCTTCCAAACTCAAGCTCTCTTTTCCGTCTTGACCCTATCTGGTCTGAAGGACTCCTCCGTGTTGGTGGGAGATTGAAACAGTCATCACTCTGTCACAAAGTCAAGCACCCAGTCATCTTACCAAATAATAGCCACATCACCAAGCTGATTGTGTCCCATTTCCACACTAAGGCATGCCATCAGGGTCGAAGCCAGACTTTAATGGAGCTTCGGGCCAATGGATTCTGGGTAATTGGTGGGAGCAAGTTGGTTGCTAAGTTGATACGCACTTGTGTGTTTTGCAGGAAACTGCGACGACCAACAGAGAGACAGCGAATGGCCGAACTTCCCAAAGAACGCGTCGAAGCTTCGGCACCTTTCACATACAGCGGCATGGAGTGTTTCGGCCCTTTCATTGTAAAGAAAGCCCGCAAGGAATACAAAAGATACGGCTTGATTTTCACATGTCTGTACTCTAGAGCTGTTCATATTGAAATGCTCGAAGATTTGTCAACAGACTCATTCATCAACTCATTGAGATGCTTCATCAGCCTGAGAGGAGCTGTTCAACAACTACACTGTGACCAAGGCTCTAATTTTGTTGGTGCCAGAAATGAGCTCAAGGAAGCACTTAAACAATGTGACATTAAGCTACTTGAAATCTTCCTAACTGAGAAGCAGTGCGAATTTGTCTTCAATGCTCCCTCTGACAGTCCCGCAGGCGGTGTCTGGGAACGTCAGATCAGAACTGTTAGAAATGTGCTGAATGCCACCTTTGCACAGTGCCCAGGTCGAATTGATGACGCCTCCCTCAGAACACTGCTATATGAGGCCATGGCTATTGTTAACAGCCGCCCGTTAACAGTGGATGGAATCAATGATCCTCAGGCACTGGAGCCTATAACACCGAATCACCTAATAATGATGAAATCTAAAGTTGCTCTTCCTCCTGGAGTATTTGTCAAGGAGGACCTGTATGCGACAAAGAGGTGGAGAAGAGTTCAGTATCTTATCGAACAGTTTTGGAGCCGCTGGAAAAAGGAGTATCTGCTAAACATATCCATAAGACAGAAATGGGACTTACCTCAGCGCAATCTCAAAGAGAATGATATTGTCATTATCAAAGACGACAACCTCCCAAGAAATCAGTGGCAACTTGGACGAGTGATTGAGACTGTTCAAAGTAGTGATGGCTTAGTTCGTAGAGTTAAAGTGCAAGTTGGGGAGAGGAAACCTCATAAAAAACAAGATCTGCCCTCCAAGCCCTCAGTTATTGAGAGACCAATAAAAAAATTGGTGCTCCTCCTTGAGAACTGATTAGAAGAAAGCAATTGACAACAATACACACACCGCTTTATTATGCGTGAGGCTATATAGTTACACCTCTGATAGCTTAACTTCAGGCTATTCATTTCTTAGAGTCAAGAAATCCTGTACAATTCAATTACGCTTTGTGTATTTGTTCATTCATTGTACTAGGATTTGGTGGGAGTGTAAATGTCTGATAAATTGCACTAATATTCTCCTAGTGTTATATTTATGTTAATAAGACATTGTAGTTCTACGGTGTCGCCTGGTCTGTTCTGCTTTTATTTTGAAAAGCGCCGTTTTTTCTTCTTGTGATGTTTTTTGTCGCGCTAAACTTCCTGTTACTCTCATCACAATGTGGTGCTCACGCGTCGTCGGAAGAACGAGCTCTGAACTGTGAAGGTGTGTCGAACTAGAGAGCATGCTAGTTGATGGCCGAAACTATTTGATTAGCACCCTTGGAGAGCGGAATGAGGTATGAAGGAAAAGAATGTCATTATTTCATTTGTTTATGGGTTAATTGTACATTTCATAAATATAAAAGCAATATATTCTTTCTGTGAACAACTAATATATTGTATTTCATTTAAGGGAAGCATGTGATATTTTATTTGTCATGAAGGCTTAAAAACATATTTCATATTGGTTAAAATGTTAAAATGATTTGTATGGGATGTAAACATGATTTATATGTGAATTATTGGTGAAGCTACATAGAAGAATTTTGTATTTCTTCTGTTTTCTTCTGTAGTTTTCACGGTGTTCATTGTGCTTATGGTGCATGATGCACGTTGAGAGGAAGAAATAAATCTACACCCGTTTGAAACTCTCTGCGTCTTGATCAATAAATCCAAGGGGCCGCTACAATTGTTACCTGAGTGTTAATCCTTGTGATAACCTTTGTCAGAGTCTGTGAGTATCGTGTCAAGAGTTTTAGTCCTGTTGCGCTTTTGCCTGTTAAAGTTATTTGTGTCCCTATAGTTATCTGTCTCAGTCTAGTTAGTCTCATAGTCTTGTCTGTTTTACCCCCTCGTGGGCTTTGTTTTCCCAGTTATTTGTTTAATAAATCGTGTTGCCTTGACTACTGTCTGCTATTGGGTTCATCCTTCCTCACCCACATAACAGAATGAACCGACCAAAAAGGAACCCAGCAGACAGTATGTCCTCCCTTATCAAGCAACAATTTATGCTCCGGGAACAATGGTGGTCGCCGTCTGGCTCCCACCCGAAGAGTGGTGGGATCTCCTTTCCCCCTCCTCTGTCCGAACAGGAGGAACTGTTT
The DNA here is from genome assembly GCA_030578255.1 of Tiaroga cobitis. Lineage (NCBI taxonomy): Eukaryota > Metazoa > Chordata > Actinopteri > Cypriniformes > Leuciscidae > Tiaroga > Tiaroga cobitis. Next base: position 67,942 of record JAROOI010000192.1, read on the forward strand.
CTTCGCCCATTCCGGGAGTTGGTGGAGCATCACTATCGTAAGGAGCCACAGGGTTCCATCTTGTCTTCACCACCAGTCAAGCTGCCAGTCATTCCGGAGGGTCGTGTCCTAGGCGTCGTTTCCCAGGGGAATCAAGCTGGTTCCACTCCCGTGACGTCATCCGGACCCGAAGGTCTACTCGGCAAACGAGAGAGACGGTTGTCGTGGGAGTCGACTTCAGAGTCCTCTTCCACTGAGACTGCAGTCCCTGCAGTGCTTCCGCAACTGGTCACAAGCCCGGCTACGTCCTCTGCACCGCGGCCCAGGAAGAAGAAGAGGAAGAAGGGAGCCTCTTGTCCTCCATCTCTGTCCGCCCCAGAGTCCGCTCCAGCGAGCGCCGTCCCAGAGCCCGCTCCAGCGAGCGCCGTCCCAGAGCCCGCTCCAGCGAGCGCCGTCCCAGAGCCCGCTCCAGCGAGCGCCGTCCCAGAGCCCGCTCCAGCGAGCGCCGTCCCAGAGCCCGCTCCAGCGAGCGCCGTCCCAGAGCCCGCTCCAGCGAGCGCCGTCCCAGAGCCCGCCTCAGCGAGCGCCGTCCCAGAGCCCGCCTCAGCGAGCGCCGTCCCAGAGCCCGCCTCAGCGAGCGCCGTCCCAGAGCCCGCCTCAGCGAGCGCTGTACCAGAGCCCGCCTCAGCAAGCGCTGTCCCAGAGCCCGCTGAGAGAGTTGCGGCCGATCTAGCCGCTAAGGAGGTTCTGCGGGCAGTTTCAGCTCATCAGGAGATGCCCGTCATCATTGCGGCCAAGACCCTTTCCGAATACCTGTCTCGTCTCGTCGCTATTCTTGAACCCCCTGTCTGTCCTGCCTTGTCCTCAGCACCCGATCCTATCTCTGTGAGCACTGCACCCGAGCCTGCCGCTGTGATTGCTGTACCCTGTCCTGCCCCATTGCCTGCTATGTCTCACGTCAGGAGTCCCGGTTCCGCATCCTCTGTGTCCTCATCTGAATCTGTTGCTGCTATTTCCCGGACTGTTTCCCCATCTGTCCCTGTTTCCACTAGCCCCCGGACTGTTTCGCCGTTTGTCCCTGTCTCCACTAGTCCCCGGACTGTTTCACCGTTTGTCCCTGTCTCCACTAGTCCCCGGACTGTTTCACCGTTCGTTCCTGTCTCCACTTGTCCCCGGACTGTTTCACCGTTCGTTCCTGTCTCCACTTGTCCCCGGACTGTTTCACCGTTTGTCCCTGTCTCCACTAGTCCCCGGACTGTTTCACCGTTCGTTCCTGTCTCCACTTGTCCCCGGACTGTTTCCCCTGTCACCATTAAACCCCGGATTGTTTCTCCCAAGACCTCCACTCATGTGTCCCCGTCCAAGCCTGCCCGGAGTTCTCGTCCTCAACCCTCCTCCCGTGGACCCAAGACCCCCAGTCCTCCCATCCACTCTGGACCTTCCCCCATGAACTCTGTGTTTCCTCCCCCTCCTTTGCCTTGTATGTTGTTTTTGATTTTTCACCCTAACCCTGTTATTGTTTATTCCTGTTTGCCATTGTTAGTGTTTTCCATGTTTTGTTGGTGTTTATCCATGTCACAGTCTGTCTTGTCTTGTGTTTAGTTTCCCCTTGAGGAGCGTCTGGAAGCCGCTCCTTAAGGTGGGGGTTCTGTCATGATTCTGCCATCTTGTCTTTGTTATCACTGGTCGTGTGGCAGGATCATGGCAGACCCATGTTTCATGTGCAGCACATGGCCATTTGTTTGGGCCATGTGCTTGCGTTGTCTCGTCTCGTTACCCCCCCCCCCCCCCCCCTTGTTATCCTCGTCTCGTGATTATTGTCTAGTCAGTTTCACCTGTCCTCGTCATTAGTGTTCCCTATTTAATCCTCTTGTATCTGCTGTCTTTTGTCGGTTCATTGTGATTGTTACCTGAGTGTTAATCCTTGTGATAACCTTTGTCAGAGTCTGTGAGTATCGTGTCAAGAGTTAGTGATGGGCAGATCGAGGCTTCGTGAAGCAATGAAACAGTCGAAGCAAATGTGCCATTTTGTTTCGAGGCTTCGAATCAATCCGAAACCTGTCTCCACGGTGACACCTAGTGGTCACTTGCAGGTGTTGATCTGAAACAACCTTTACAAAGAGCTAATAAAAAAATGTGTTGGTTTTTTTTATTATTATTGTATTTTTGTAATATATGTATCTATCTATTAATCTATATATATATATATATATATATATATATATATATATATATATATTTCTATCAATGCATCTATTAATGTGTCACTATATGTACTCTGTGTGTCTCTAAGTCAATGTGTAAATGTAAATTAAATCCTAAATATAACTAAACAAATCGCACTATAAATGTCACTATATCACCAAAAATCCGCTATCTCAAAACCAAACTCCTCTCACAAAAACCCACGATATGAAAATGCGTTGACAAAACTTTTATACTGTGTGATTGTGTGATTTGTTCCCGAACCGACCAATCAATAAAACCCTGATTCGGCGGAGCACTCCACCTGATGAAACACTTAGACGCTTCATTTAGCCGTTGTCACGTGACGTGGGTGTTTTGAATCACGCTTCGGATCAGTGTTTCGAATCATCTTTGCTTCGGGATCTCGCAAAGCTTCGGAACGTCTGTTTCGCGCCAGCCATCCTTATCAAGAGTTTTAGTCCTGTTGCGCTTTTGCCTGTTAAAGTTATTTGTGTCCCTATAGTTATCTGTCTCAGTCTAGTTAGTCTCATAGTCTTGTCTGTTTTACCCCCTCGTGGGCTTTGTTTTCCCAGTTATTTGTTTAATAAATCGTGTTGCCTTGACTACTGTCTGCTATTGGGTTCATCCTTCCTCACCCACATAACATAAAGAACATCGTTGTCGAGGTGATAAACAAATAAGGAGATTAATAGTAAGGTAACAATAATTAAAGCAGAACCATAGTTACCTTTCTATTAGTGTGCAACTTAAGAGTTTTTTTCGTATTTTTCTTATTTTTTTATTTTTTTACAGTTTATATTGTTAGTCGAGTTTCACATTTTTAATGTGAGAAGTTACAAGAGCAAGCACGATGACATCAGAATAGAAGAATTGTTTCCCATCAATCCAGGCAAATGAATTGCGAAAGGTTTCCTTCTTGCCCTCCTCCCTTGCCTTCTTCACGAGAGGCCACAACTTGTCCCGCGCTGCTCTATCTTCGGGAGACAGAGGCTCCGAGAGACGCAGTTTATTGTCCATTAGAAACTTGTAGCCTTTAGCAGACTCCAAATGATGTGACGAATGCGGCGCTCTGAGAAGAGAATTATGATCGATCTGGTCTTTCCATCCACACGCTTCGGACCCAGACGATGAACGACATCGACACTGTCCTGGAGCCCGTCTCCTACTCCAGGAGCAATCTTCCCTAAGACGTTGAGGATCACACACAGGACATCCTCGTTGTCTTTTTCCGCAGCGGCGTGCAACTTTAGAAACCATCGCCAACCGTAACGTCTGCACTCCTGTACGCTTGCTGTCAGCGATGTGTTTTCCTTTCTCAGAGCGTGGACCTCAGATTCCTTATGATCGAGAGCCTCTTTATGCACTCCAACATACAAACTAAGCTGTTGCTCCGTCGCTGTTAGACTTTTGACTAATCGATCGATCACACTAATCGAGTTTTGAAGCAAGCTCACAAATAGCCGCCAAGACATCCTCATTTCCGTTTCCACTAGATTCTGCGCGTGTAGTTTTTTTGCAGCTGGCTTCTAAAGAGTATCCGAGAGGGATGCGACAACAACCTCATTGTCAAAATTTGGACATGTGTCAAACCATTGTGATTCGGTATCTTTCTGAAATTTAAAACCAGCACTACTCGAGGCTGATGCCGAATCCTCAAGCTGATCGACTGTGTCAGATGCGTTGAACGACATGGTGTCAAGGTGAACGTCTCGGTTACGGATGTAACCCTCGTTCCCTGAGTAGGGAACGGAGACGTTACGTCGGATGACGGAGAATGGGGGTTTCGCCAGAAAGCCAATCCTCTTCGAGTATTAAAAAACGAGCCTATGGCAATGAAATGCCATGGGTCTGCGGAATTTGCATAATGTATCTCCGCCTCACTGCGTGAGTATTTAAGGAGAGACAGCTGCAACAGCAGATCATGTCTTCGCTGAGGAGCCGAGACTGAACTCAGGCGTCTACCCAGCGGTACAGCGGAAGTGGTAGGGAGACGTAACGTCTCCGTTCCCTACTCAGGGAACGAGGGTTACATCCGTAACCGAGACGTTCCCTTTCGTAGTCACTCCGAGTTACGTCGGATGACGGAGAATGGGGGTCCCCGTGTAATCACGCCACCTTCACAGCTGTCTTCCAGTGCCCTGCGAAGTCTGACCTCCGTCGTGATATAGGCACGGACGAAGGAGTCCTACTTAACACAGGAATACCAAGGTACACTGGGAAGCATATCTCATGGGAGATATGCCGCAGCATGCCTACCCATAGGGAGGACTTAAGAATACACATATGGCCCAAGGGGCTACATATGGAGGAACACTGGAGTGACCAGCCCGTAGGGTGGCATCTACTTTCAACTCCAGGAGTGGCAGGTGACTTGCCGAGGGAAAGACACATGCTCAAAGAGGCTTACAGTGGAAAATACACATGTGGGGGTTACTCAGAGGAGGAACCATGCACACGGAGGCACCTAGCCGACGCACAGGCAATAGACACTGGCGCCAGCGTCAACAGTGCTGGAGGAACTCAGGGCTTCAGAGAGGAAGGCTCACCTGAGGAAATATCGCACGTATCCAGTCCGTGGAGTGGAATGGCGAGCAAGCGAGACATTTAACAGCTCCCATGTTAGCTTGAAAAAGACAGTACATGGGCGGAGACTGGCTCCACTCGGAGATTGTAGAATCTGGCGAATGTGTTAGGTGTCGCCCAGCCTGCAGCTCTGCAGATGTCTGTTAGCGAGGCGCCACGCGCTAAAGCCCAAGAGGACGCCACACTCCGGGTGGAGTGGGCAGTCACACCAAGGGGGCATGGTCGACCTTGCTGCTGGTATGCCAAAGCAATGGCGTCCACTATCCAGTGAGACAACCTTGTTTGGAGAGAGCCTTTCCCTTCAGCTTCCCACCATAACAGACAAGAGCTGGTCTGAGGTCCTGAAACACTGCGTCCTGTCTACGTAAGCACGGAGTGCGCGTACTGGACAGAGCAGTGCCAAGGCTGGGTCTGCCTCCTCCCGGGGCAGCGCTTGCAGGTTCACCACCTGGTCCCGGAAGGGAGTGGTGGGAACCTTGGGCACATATCCAGGCCGGGGTCTCAGGATCACGTGAGAGTGGCCGGGCCCGAACTCCAGGCACGCTTCGTCAACGGAGAATGCGTGCAGGTCCCCTACCCTCTTGATGGAGGCCAACGCAACCAGGAGCGCTGTCTTCATTGACAGGATCTTAAGCTCAGCTGATTGCAGAGGCTCAAAGGGAGCCCTCTGCAGGGCACTTAAGACCACTGAGAGGTCCCAAGAGGGAACGAGAGGAGGGCGAGGAGGATTCAGTCTCCTCGCTCCTCTCAGGAACCTGAGGATCAAGTCGTGCTTTCCAAGAGACTTACCTTCAACTGCTTCGTGATATGCGGCGATAGCGGCCACATACACCTTCAGGGTGGAGGGAGACAGCCTTCGCTCCAACCCGTCTTGCAGGAAGGAAAGCACAACGCTGATCGAGCATCTCCTGGGGTCTTCTCGGCGAGAAGAGCACCAGTTAACGAAGAGGTTCCACTTCAACGCATAGACATGTCTCGTGGACGATGCTCTAGCGGAAGTGATGGTAGCCGCCACCGCTGGTGGCAGGGTACTCAAACCTGCCTCGTCCCGCTAAGGAGCCACACGTGGAGTCTCCAAAGATCGGGACGAGGGTGCCAAGGGGTGCCCCGTCTCTGAGAAAGGAGGTCCTTCCTCAGAGGAATTGGCCAAGGAGGTGCTGTCGCGAGGAGTATCAGTTCGGAGAACCAGGTCTTGGTGGGCCAGTATGGGGCGACCAATAAGACCTGCTCCTCGTCCTCCTTGATCTTGCACAGAGTCCGTGCGAGAAGGCTCACTGGGGGAAACGCATACTTGCGTAGGCCCTGCGGCCAGCTGTGCGCCAGTGCATCCGTGCCGAGCGTGCCCTCGGTCAGGGAGTAATACAGGGCGCAATGGGATGAGTCGTGGGAGGCAAACAGATCTATCTGTGCGTCCCCGAACTGGTCCCATATCAGCTGGACCGACTGGGGATGGAGTCTCCATTCGCCAGAGGTTGGCCGGAGCCGTGACAGCTCGTCGGCTGCACGGTTCCGCACTCCAGGAATGTAAATAGCACGAAGGGACCTCAGGTGCTTCTGACTCCATAAGAGGAGGTGGCGTGCGAGTTGCGACATACGGCGAGAGCGTAGACCACCCTGACGGTTGATGTACGCTACAGTCGCGGTATTGTCCGAGCGGACAAGTACGTGTTGACCCAGGAGCAACGCACGGAAGCGGTGCAGGGCAAGGCGTACTGCCAGCAACTCGAGGCAATTGACATGCATGAGGCGCTGGGGTCCTGTCCAGGAGCCCGCGGCTGCATGTACATTGCACATGGCACCCCAGCCCGTGGCAGAGGCATCTGTGGAGACGACAACATGCCTGGAAACTCGTTCTAGGGGAACCCCGGGCCGTAGAAAGCTGAGGTTCCGCCACGGGGTGAAGGTCTGACGGCAGGTCGGAGTTATTAGAACTCTGAGCGTACCGCGATGCCATGCCCACCTCGGGACTCGATCGCGAAGCCACAGCTGAAGCGGTCTCATATGAAGCAATCCGAGTGGCGTTGCTGCGGCTGCGGATGCCATATGCCCCAGGAGCCTCTGAAAAAGTTTCAGTGGGACCGCACTCTTGCCCTCGAACTGTCGAAGACAAGTCAGCAGTGAGTGTGCGCGCTCGCTCGTAAGCTCCGCGGACATGGCGACCGAGTCTATCTCCATACCGAGAAAAGAGATCCTCTGCACGGGGCAAAGTTTGCTCTTCTCCCAGTTGACCCGAAGGCCCAGACGGGCTAGGTGCCGGAGCACTAGATCTCTGTGTTCGCAAACCTGATCTCGAGAGTGAGCTAATATTAGCCAGTCGTCGAGATAATTCAGGATGCGAACCCCGTGTTCGCGTAGGGGAACAAGGGCTGCCTCGACGACCTTCGTAAAGACGCGAGGAGACAGAGCCAACCCGAATGGGAGAACCGCGTACTGGTATGCCTGCCCCTCGAAAGCAAACCGAAGAAACGGTCTGTGTCGAGGTAAAATGGAGACATGAAAGTAGGCGTCCTTCAGGTCTATCTTTGCAAACCAATCCTGTGGCCGCACGCATTCGAAAATGCGTTTGGCCGTGAGCATCTTGAACGGCAGCCTGTGAAGGGAGCGGTTCAAGACGCGCAAGTCCAGGATTGGCCGTAACCCACCGGTTTTCTTGGGGACAATGAAGTACGGGGTGTAAACCCGTAACTCCACCTCGGCTGGAGGGACAGCCTCGATTGCACCCTTCGCCAGCAGGGTGGCAACCTCCGCTCTCATGATCGGGGCATAGCCACCGACCACAGTAAGCGGACTCCCCTGAAGCGGGGAGGAGACCGTGCGAACTGAGTCGCATAGCCGAGCCTGATCATTCGGGCGACCCAACAGGACAGATTGGGGAGCTCTAACCAAGCCACCAAACACTGATCCAGTGGAATCATCCGAGCCACAGGCGTCCCCCCGGAGGGGCAGCGGAGCGGAGTGACCGGCACAGGTGAGGGTGGCATAGCGGCCCAGCACGCATGCACAGTCATGCTCCGTGTCCTGACAGAGGAGACCAGGGAAGGACCAGCGTTCCGCGGGGGTCTGCTCTGCCAGGGGTCTGGCGATAGAGGGGGACGAGAGTGGTGTGGTCTGGAGACGGCACGCACTGTCATCCGCACCCTCAGAGACAGAGGGGAACGAGAGTGGCGAGGCTCGGGGGCGTCGCGCACTGCCGTCCAGCTCTGCGTGCTCAGAGATGGGATGCAGCTCTTTTTTAAAAGATTCTCCCCCAGCCCTCCACCGGGGGAAGGAGTGGGCCTGCAACCACTCCATGAGAACTGCAAGCCATAACTGAGCTGCCCGTAACGGGAGCGCCGCATAGCCTGGCGTACAGCAGGGCTGCGGGGCTGGTACGGGCAGGGGCACCTCCCTGCGACCACCTCCACGGCCCGGCCCGGTGCTGCTGGGGCCGGGCGGGAGGGGGCGGAAGTCGCAGGAGGGCGCATTCGACGGCAAGCGGACTGAAGCGTCTGAGCCGCCGGCTGATTGGCAGCAGAAGCCGCAGGGTCAGAAAAAAGCCACAGTCCACTTCTGGGCGGCCGAGAACTGTTGGGCAGAGTTCTCGACCGCGCCGCCGAAGAGGCCAGCCTGGGATATGGGGAAGTTGAGGAAACTGGTTCACTCAGCCTCGCGCACATCAACCAGGTTAAGCCAGAAATGTCTGACCACACATGTGGACATCACCTGACTCAGGGAGCGTGCGGTCACCTTCGTCGCTCGTAGAGCAAGGTCGGTGACGGCAGGCAGCTCAAGGATGAGCCCTGAATCAGCCCTACCCTCGTGCATGTCACTGAACACCCAGAAGGATGGCAATAACACACAGTGAGGTGGCAGCCTGCCCCGCAGCTCTATAGGTCCCCGCCACCGGAGTAGACAAGAACCTACAGGCATTGGGGGGGTGCTTAGGGTTGCCACGCCAGGTGGAGGCGCTGTGGGGACACCTAAGTGTTGCCACAGAACACTCCACAGGGGGGAACCCCAGTGTACCGTAGACTGCGGCCTCTACGAGGGCAGAGAAGGCGGAAGAGGCCGCAGAGCAGTCGCGAAAAGTCAAAGGAGACTTCCACGATCTCATGGCCTCTTCATGCACATCCGGGTAGAAAGGATTTGGGTTCGCCACCCCCAAAAACCAATCATCAGCCTCAAGTGCTCGGGATATGGCAGAATTTTCCACACAAACCCGATACTCGTGGCAGCCCGGGAAAGCATAGCTGTGAATTCTGAATCAAGCTCGCTATGCTAGCACATCCGAGGACAGCAGCACAGACGAGCCATCTCCAGAGGACTCCAGCTCACCTTGTGATGCGGCGATAAACATGATTTCATCAGCTGGTGGACCGAATGAGAACGCGGGCCCGCGGGCGGGCCGGCGAATCCACTCGGGACCACGTGGGTTGCAACGTGAAAGACGGGGTGTGGACCGAGGAATTTTCGTCGGTTAGTTCCAGACCTGACGTCTTAGTCACCCTGGCCACCAGCCGAAGTATTATCTCACGTGGAGAAAAATAGATCGGGTGATGGATGAGGGGACTCTCACTCAAATGAGCTCACAGAGTCTCGACCGTATACATTGCGATGGTCACGTTCCCACTGAGAGAACGTGACACACCCACGAGCGCTGTCCGAGCGTGATCAAAGCCCAAACACGCCAAACAGCGCTCGCGCCCAACAGCTGAATCTATCAGAATACCGCACTCAGAAATACACGGGCAGATCGTCTTTAGAAAGACGCGTCTTTAAAAAGACGTGCCGCGTGCACGCTCTTTTAGTGAGAGGAAAAAAACTCTGCGGATGCTGAAGCGACCAGGGAGAGACACACAGACCGGCAGACCACTGCTCAGATCGCAGGCAATATGAAACTCGCTGGATACCGCCGTCACACCAACATCAGAGAGTTCGCTCGTCTCGAAGAGATGTAGTCACTGAGAATACTCAGGATTTGGCTTGTGGAGTGAAGAGATTCTCTTGGCTCCGAAGCGAAAACATGATCTGCTGTTGCAGCTGTCTCTCCTTAAATACTCACGCAGTGAGGCGGAGATACATTATGCAAATTCCGCAGACCCATGGCATTTCATTGCCATAGGCTCGTTTTTTAATACTCGAAGAGGATTGGCTTTCTGGCGAAACCCCCATTCTCCGTCATCCGACGTAACTCGGAGTGACTACGAAAGGGAACTTGTTTCACTTTCTTCTTGCCTCTTTTTCCCATGCATAAAGAGTTCAAAACAGAATCATAGAACTTTTTCACTTAGTTTTTCATGTTATCACCAGTCCAATTAATAGGTTATATCACCACTTCACCTTTATTTCCCTGAAGCGCAGATACACTACCACCTACACCGCCGCCATCTTGGCCCCCTCTCCTCGTCAGGGATTCTGCATTCGGATGACGACTGGTTTCGACACTCCTGATTTATTTTTTGTGTTTTTTTATTGCAGATCACATTTGGTACAATTTGCCGAAAAACGAAATTGAACTTGTAATACAAAAATCATTTAGTTAAAATTCACGCTTTCATAAAGAATAATAATAAAAAAAATGATTAAAAAAAAAAAATATATATACATCAGCCAATAGATAGAGAATTGAAACAAATATCATATACGTAACAAATAATCTGTATAAAAATTATAAACAACATAAAAGTACACAGCCAGAGTATCAGACAGTAAATATCAGTTAAATTAATTATAAAGTTAAATTAGATAAATATTGCATACATTCTGATGCTGATTTACCATCTACTCCAGAAATACAGTCTATATAATTTTTTTAAAGTCAAGTTTAAAAACATTGAAAAGAGGTTTGTTCTTCATAAATTTTGATTTATGAATAAAGAATTTTCCAAGCAAAATGATTAAGTTGACTATACAGAGGATTGTACAGAGGAGTTTGAGTCAGAAAAGTAAACGATGTCAAAACTAGATAAATGTAAGTTTGAGGCAAAGTGTCCATTAATAAAACATTGTATATCATTCCACAGAGAAGAGCATGTGAACAGCTGTAGAATAAATGGTCTAACGTTTCTGTTTCCAGAGAGCAAAAGCTGCATTTTTCGTCTACAGTCGGGATACATTTCCAAATAATCTTGTTACAGGGGTAATAGTGGTGAAGAAATTTAAATGATATTTATTTTACTTTGTTTGTAATTATAAATGTATGTGAGTTACTCCATGCTCTATTCCAATTAATATTTCAATACAAGGGGACCATTAGTACCTGGAGGCAGGGATAGGTTTTGCACATAAAAGGTTTTTATTACTTTGTTGTTGTTGACTTTTTTGTCTAAAGATACACTATTTATTGAAACACTGCTGGGGAAAAATACATTAATTTGATCCAAATCTGTCACATGTCTAAGTAGGGTGATGATCCCATGGGGTTTAGCTCTGGTTACAATATCAAACTCTTTTCTTGCAGGATGGAAATTACATTTATGGGTGAGTTTATCATAAGTTAAAATTTGATTTGAGTTATTTAATAATTCGCCTCAGAGAAGGAGGAAGCTCCCTCTGTCAATAGAGTCTCTGAAGACAGCCAGAAGAAATTTACCGTGACTCAGAGAAACATTTCTACATCTCAGAGCTCAGACCATCACAGCCTGGGGATTTATTGTTCTTTAATTGAGTTATTCCCCAAATAATCTTATTATGTCCTGACAGTTATGTCCTGACAGCAGATTTGATTATATTCTGCATCCACACAGTTAGGTGAGTTGATCAAGCTAAAGATTTCCTTTGGATCTTTGAGATTAATATCTTTTGAGTAAAGTTTTTCATGAAAAGCAATTATATAGTTTGATATCTCTTTACTGTCCTCGCTAATCTTTTCCCCAATGTCAAGTTTTCTTATAGAATTGATTTCATTTCTTCTTTTTTCCATGTTAAAGAAATATCTGCTTTTTTTCTCACCCTTTTCCATCCAATTCATACGTGGCCTTATAAAAACTCCTTTTGCTTTGTTCTCATATAAAATGTCTAGTTGGTTTTGTAAGTCTAATAAGGCATTATTATCTTCTTGGCTCAAATGCTCTTTTTCAGCAAGTTTGTTCATATTGTTGATTAGCGTGTATTTTACACTTTTCTTTGTGTGCGTCAATATCTTGCCATAACCCAAGCAGACGCCTCTAATTTTATATTTGAGAAGTTTATATCCACGATGTCCCAAAATGAGTCCCTTTTCTAGCCGCCTCCCACTGTTCTGAGATCAGGAGATCTATTTTCATGTTTAGCTCTTGATGAGATAGTAGAGAATTATTTAGTTTCCAGTGACCGCTAGAGAATCTCCCTCTTGGTTCCTTGCTGAGCTGAATAGCTAAAGAAATGTCCTTATGGTCTGTTAGAACAGCAGGAGAAACAGTGCATGACTCAATGGAGGGTCTAAATCAGCCGAGATCAGCCAGAAATCTCTCCTGGACTGCAGCGTGTGCTTTCTATTGCTCCAAGTGTATGTTTTCAACAATGTATTTTTTTCTCTCTCCATATATCAATGAGATCCAGCCGTTTTGTAAAGTCAATTAGTTTTTTTGAATTTGGAGTTAGTTTTGGTGGGCACCTGTCTAATTGTTTATCCATAACCATATTAAAATCACCACCCAAAATCACTTTAGCTACAGGATATTTAGACATCAACTCATTTAATACAGAGTCCAGCTCTTCCAGTAATGGTGAGTTTTGTGAGAGTGAGCAGTACCCATAGATGTTGCCTAAAATAAAAAAATGCATCTTCCAAACCAGTAATAGTAACCATCCAGTGACCATCGGTGTCCCGTACGGTATTAAACACCTTTCCTTTAAATGTATGAGTGAGAATAGCAACCCCTGCTGAGTGGTTGATCCGGGAGTCGACCAAATGTCCTCTATTGACTCTTCCATAACTTTTCCTCCTCTTTACATGAGTGAGTTTCTTGGATGAAAATAACATCAGCATTGTAGTCCTTACAAAAAATAAAGATGGCTTTTCTTTTAACAATGTTTCGTAGTCCTCTGGCATTTATAGAAAGTAGTTTCATTAACCGCTAAAGAACAATTCTCTTTACGAGAGAAAGACAACCTAAGCAATAACAGCTTCTGCCTCTTTAAAGTGAATTGGGAACATTTTAAAGTAATTACAAAGTGCTTGTGTTATTCATGAATGACTGACTGGGTTAATAATATTCAATTATGAATTATTATTAATATATAATAAAACCCTGATGAGGATGGAGTGTGGCTCCGTAGGAAACATCTTAAAGCATCTCCACATCCTCTATGAAGGCTCGGGTTCCTCTGAAAAAAGCTGGCTTTCCTTGTTTCCTCGCTTCTTCGATGCGGGGCCACAGCCTTTCTCGGGTCTTCTTGTCAGCCTGAGTGAGATCCTCGTCGAAGCGGAGCCTCTTCTCCCTCAGGAAAGTGTGGTTTCGTGCATTTTTCCAGACGTCATCCCTCGCTGTGCGGAAGGCAAAGAGGATAATCACGGAGCGAGGGTGTGTGTTTGCCGGCGTCCCTCCTTCCAATTTGGAGGACGACATCGATGGCTTAACATTTGGATTGTGATATTTGGGCCATATTCATTATTTATCATATGGTCCACTTTAGGCTCACATTCAGATTACACATTGCCATGAGTGCCACATCTTTGCCTAAAAAGGCCCACATGTGATATTAAATATTTGGGCCATATTTGACATTTTACACGTGGGCCACTTCAGGCTCACATACATTTTGTCGGGGCCATAAGAAGGCCTGCAGTGCCGCATCATCGCCTGAAGTGGCCCACATCCGTCTGCTATCTGAGGAGCGAGTGAAACACACACACATGCTGTTCACTGGGGAAAATGTTTAGTCGGTGTGTAGAGAAGAGACTTCATCCACAGAACAGAGACAATATACTGTACATCTGTGCATCAGCAACACACACACACACACACACACACACACATAACTAACTTCATATACAATAAAAAAATAACAATAAACATATTCTGTGTATAAAATGTTAAAGAGATAATGTAAATGTTTAAAAGTTACATGTAAACTTTATATCTTTTACAATCACGTTCATGATTAGAAATATTTGAATAATTATGGATGAGTTTAGTCTAAACATTATTATATTTGCAGGCCTGATAGTGAAGATTTCTGCTGACACTCATCTGAGCTTCTTCCTCTGTTCCACCTTTAATTACAACTAAACCATCATTTGGCTGAATAATAAACCAACATTAATCATTCAATATCACATGTTTCTAATACGCATGCTAACACACACGCTGCTTTATTTAATAGTGAAGTCTGAGTCTCTTCCACCTGTATGAAACACATTTACACATGTATTTCTCCTCATAGACAGCAGTGAGACTCTTCTGTGGATCACCTGATGGTTTCTGCTCCTCTCATCTCCGTTTCACAGATTTAAACCATGATGTAAATCCACTGACGTTTGATGACTGATCTTAATCTACACTGTAAAGTGGAACAGAAGAGAAAACAATCAGTGTTCGGTGGAACAAAGTGCAAATTATTATATTTCAATTACTGTTTTTTGATTAAAAAATAAGTTAAATTGAATTCCTGTAACCAGATTAATTTCCGACTTTACATGATCTTGCATAGATATTTGTGTTTTTAAATATAATAGATGTAAAGCCTGAATCATGTCCATATGTGTGTGTGTGTGTGTGTGTGTGTGTGTGTGTGTGTGTGTCGGTGCGACTCCTATTGAGTCTCTGTAAAGGAGAAACTAATGAGTGTACGGCGTATGGAATAAACCACAGGGAGCAAATACTAATG
>JAROOI010000192.1:85000-86088 GCA_030578255.1 Tiaroga cobitis
ACTGTTTCTTCTCTTTCATCTTTAACTATTTATTTGACGTCTCTCTTCTTTATTCTCTGTTGTAAAGGCAGATTTCTGCGTGTACACAATCAGTGCATTGTATCAGATGCTGGGAATTAAACCATTACTATCTACACTCTAAAAAGTTTTACTATGATTTGCAAATTTTTTTGGTGAAACATTTTTACCACTCAAAAATATTGATTAAATTTTTAAAGCAGTGAAATCAATTACAATACACTGTATAAACTGAGTAAATGTAAGTAAAAAAATTTGCAGATCTGAGTAACTGCATCTGGTGCATTAACAAATAAATTGAGTAGAAATAATTGTGGAAAAATATAAAAAACATCCTCACACGCAATATAGCCTACTAGCCGAGCCTCTTCTTTATGTGGACAGATGTGTGTGTGTACAGATGTGTGTGTGTGTACAGATGTGTGTGTACAGATGTGTGTGTGGGGACAGATGTGTGTGTGTGTGTACAGATGTGTGTGTGTGGACAGATGTGTGTGTGTGTACAGATGTGTGTGTGTACAGATGTGTGTGTGGGGACCAGATGTGTTGTGTGTGTGTACATATGTGTGTGGACAGATGTGTGTGTGTGTACAGATGTGTGTGTGTACAGATGTGTGTGTGGGGACAGATATGTGTGTGTGTACAGATGTGTGTGTGTGTGTGTGTGTGTGTGTGTACAGATGTGTGTGTGTGTGTGTGTGTGTGTGTGTGTATACAGATGTGTGTGTGGACAGATGTGTGTGTGTGGACAGATGTGTGTGTACAGATGTGGGTGTACTGATGTGTGTTTGGACAGATGTGTGTGTGCACAGATGTGTGTGTGTGTGTGTGTGTGGTGTGTGTGTGTACAGATGTGTGTGTGTGTGTGTGTGTTTGTGTGTGTGTGTACAGAATGGGTGTGTGTGTGTGTGTACAGATGTGTGTGTGTGTGTGTGTTGTACAGATGTGTGTATGTGTGTGTACAGATGTGTGTATGTGTGTGTACAGTGGCATGTGTGTGTGTGTGTGTGTGTGTGTGTGTGTGTGTGTTGTGTGTGTGTGGACAGATGTGTGTGGGACAGATGTTGTGT